>ML675605.1:6709732-7008241 GCA_007922155.1 Mesoclemmys tuberculata
GGCTGGTCAGTGGCCTGTGTGGAATGAGTTAGGGAGCTCATTCCACTTACTAGTAAACAGTAACACAATCACCACCACAACCGGCACCTTCGCTAGCCGTCCCAGTAAAGGCAAGGACTCACTTGGCTTGGAAGCTGAACCCTTCTCTCATCCCCTAGAAGTAGCCGGGTTTGAGGCCCATTAGAGTAGCGTGAGGGAGCTTGCATTGCCACTACCAATGCTGTACCCATCCTATGGATAATCAGAGAACTTCATATTCCAGAACTGTTAGCACTGCACTTTTCATGAGCATGGTACTTACTTTTTACATTTTACAAAGTCTAAAACAAAACATTACAACCACCCACAAGCTTCTGACAGTAACAGTTTAAGAACATTTAGCTACTCTTCTACCTTTACTTGTCTTCACTCGGTACCCACTGCCCCACTGAAATCAGTCTGAGCGGTGCCATTGACTTCAATGGAGTGAGAGCATGTCCTTAGCCCTTACTTCTAAGAGCCTGCTGTCTTTGTCTTACGTGATTTCAGCACAGCTTTCAATAATATCAGCTGCCTAGTGCTTCTTGGACATGTAGCAAGACCCCAGAGTCCCTAATTCTTACCTCTACCCGTTTTAATCCTTCCTGTTTAACTACTCCTTTCTCACTCCTGAGTGAGTGTTTTCAGCTTCCCTTCACTCCTTCCACCTCAAGGCTCTGTCCCTGCCTGGTCTCCTCCATTCTAGCCAACTTGGAATTCAGTTTTAGGTTTCCTATCAAACCACAGTGTCCCCTCAAACTCCTACCTACGGCTTTTGTCCGTCTTGACTAACTGCTCCACAACAACATTTGCTATCAGTATTCTCTTATCCCAACTACGAACTTTTCCCCCTGCCTGTCTACCACGTGAAAACATGATTACACAATGTTTATGGAATTATAATTTACTGATCCATATAGCAATAAAAATGTTATCATAATTAATTACCCACCATACTTTCCACATTAAAAAATAATTAGAAGTAAAAAATCTTTAACTGGCCGTGTCTATGTTTTGTCTCCTCAGTGTCTTTTTTGGCCCTACATAACAGCACAGCCAGTTCAATAACTGCAAAAAACAGGACTACGCTCATAAAATGAGGTACTTCGTTAGCAATGAACTTCAGAATCCTGATTCCCTACCATTATGCCAAGAAAAACAAGATGAAGGACTGGCAAGGATTTCAGGACTACTGTATATATTCTTTTATAAATTCACTAAAGATGAGACAAGAGAAAGCATACTTAGTAGTTGGTAAAGCATTTTAAAAAGGAGTGAAGCTACAGTACTTTGTTTTGAAGTTTGAAAACTTATTCATTTCTTATCTTGTTGCTGCTCTGCAGAACTGCTCGTTATCTGCAGCAGGAACAATCTGTCATGGTAATAATGTATTGCTAAATGATCAGGATTTGTGGATTGTTAATGATGTTACCGTTAATTGTAGAGGTGGTTGTTCTTTTCTAACACCACCGATCCTCCAGTGATTTCCACGGAGGCAGATCCCTGTGCCAATATAGAATTTATTGCAGGATCTGGATGTACATCTCTACTTTCAGTTCATCTTAACTTCCTCAAAAATACGTATATTTTGTCCTTAATTTCTCAGGCTCAGTCTCATCTCAGAAGCAAAGGCATCTTTAGCCATATTCCCACTCATCAGGCCACTATGGCCAATGTTGTGTCATTTTATACAAAAGAGAAAAGGTCTTTGAGCTAACAGCTTCATTTGCTGCAGGTGAAGTGGAGCCCAGCTACTCATGCTAGGACATGAAGATGGTCGGCAACATTTCTTACACCTTAAAGGAAACTTTCCACATAAGCAAAAGGCCTGGCAGCCAGTAGGCTCTCCAGCACCAAAGGGATTTGTGTATATTTGGGTGAATTTTAGATAACTTTCTCTGTTTTCTTCCAAGTAGAGTGACCAGATCGCACCTAAATCAGGACAGTGTGTTGGGGAGGTAATAGGAGCCTATATGAGAAACAGCTCCAAATATTGGGACTGTCCCCATAAAACTGGGACATCTGATCACCTTCCTGCCAAGTGTTCCAGACAACTATCCCATCCATTTCTCCCAACTTGTTAGAACTGAAGGCATGCCAGGGAAGTAAAATATAATAAAGACGTACAAACAAATTAAATTCGCTAACACCGAAGATGCCTAGGTGTCTCCAAGCAGGTGCAGAAGAAGCACTATGAATAAACCACTATTTTTAGGAGGGAAATTGCCATAATAGACCTTCAACCTCAGTAACTGCTTTACATTTTAGAAGGAAATGTAGGACAGTCTAGGAAAAGGCCTAGAAACGTCTTTATAAATGAAATCTTAAAAGTCTTGACATTCATAGAATCCCAAGAAATCAGGGAGACAAGAAGTTATGAGTCTACATGTGCATTTCAGCCTGCCCCAAAAGGTCAGTATTGCCCAGAAATTAATTATTCTGAAAGGTTCCATTAAAACCTGTTCAGCTTTTTGAGTTATTAGAAGGTGAAAAAAGTATTTTTCACTATTTGAGAGAAAGAACTGGCAGGTGATGTCTGGGACCAGTACAGCTGGAACCAGTGGCTGGCCTGCTCTCTAACTTCATTTCTAGACAACCAATGAGCCCCGCTGCACTGCCTTGGAACTGATGGAGAGGCCACAGTCACTGTTTGGCTATTGGAATAGCAGCCCCACTTATAAGCCTGGTCCACACAGCCGATCAGGGGATGCTCAACATGTAGCATGCCTACATCTGCACTTGTCCTTGTTCCACTTCCTGCTCCTGCTCTGTGCTAGCCCTGCTCCAGCCTGCTTCCAGTTTATGATTCTGGTTGACCACTCTGGTTCTGGCATTTGGCTTCTGTCTCTCCAATACTGACCCTCGGCTTGTTTCCTGGGTTCTGCCCAAACAGGACCTAGCTCTAAACAGTAGGCCAAACTCTCACTTCCACCACTAGACATGGCTGCCCATCGCCCAGTCAGTTACAGTTTGATCAGCCCAATACAAAGACTAGGGGCCCACCTCATGGGCATGGACCCCACTCAGGCCAATTTTCCCCTGGCAGAGCAGGTAGGGGCCATACAGAACTTGCAGGTACAGAATGTGGCCCTACAAGCCCACACGACTTCACCATCCATTCTGGCACTCGCCCCCCAGGAGTCAAAGGTGTCTCTCCCAGATTAGTTTTAGTGGTAACCATGGCCAGTTCTGAGGTTTTATAAATTGATGCCGGCTCCTCTTCTTGCTATGCCCCCAATTGTTCCCCACAGAGCAGCTCTGAGTTGGGCTAATCATTACTCTGCTCACAGCAGAGGCCTTGGGCTGGGCCTTCCCTGTTTTGCAACAAGCCAGGTCCCTCCTGGACCAGTTCATTCAGGCTATGTTTGTTATCTTCCGTGACTCCCACTGGACCCAAACTGCTGAAACCGCTCTGCAAACACTACAGCGAGGGCATCGATCAACTGCCCAATAAGCTGCTAAATTCTGTCACCTCTCTGTAGACAGAGTGAAATGAGGCTGCACAGTGTCATCAGTTTCAGATTGGGCTGAATGATGATATCCCCTATTGTCAATGATTCTGCCTTCCCAAGGCCAGAAGCAGAAGAGATATCGTCTACAGCTCCTGTCATCATTTGGGGACTCCTGTTGTGAAGGAATAGGCCCACAAGAGTTGATCACGCTTCTGATCATCCTCCCTGCTGCAACCAAAATACCTCCCACATACCACGACCTTGCAGATGTATCTGTCAAGGGAGATATCGACACCCTGCCCCCCCACAGCAAATATGACTGCTCAATCAACCTTCAGCCAGGTTCCAAAATCCTCTTTGACTGTATATACACCTTTTCATGAAGTGGAACTCCAGGCCCTTCACACCTATCTGCAAGAAAATCTGCAGAAGGGGTTTATCTGGTCACCCAGCTTTCCAGTAGGGGCCCTGATCATCTTGGTTAAAAAAAGGATGATTCCCTGATGCCCTACATTGACAACCGGGCTCTCTCTAAGGCAGGGCTCAACAAACCCTGGGTGCCAGGTCATCATGGCGCCTAGAAATTTAAATCTGGTGCCTAGTATTCCTACGCCCATGTGGCAGGGCTGGGAGCGGGGAGAGCTGCGGCTGTCGTGCTCCAGCTAGGGTGCCCCGCTTCTGAGCCCATGTTGTAGGGGAGGGGCGGGGCCGGGAGGGACCTTGCCTCTGAGCCCATGTTGTGGGAGGGGCGGGGGAAGGGATGGGGCCAGGAGGAGAGAGCCGCCGCTGCGCTCTCGCCAGGGTCCCCCACCCACTGAACCGACATTGTGGGAGAGGGGCAGACAGGGCCGGGAGGAGGGAGCGGCTGCTGCGCTCCAGCCAGGGAAACCTGCCACTGGGCCCACATTGTCTGGCTCCTTAATTTTTGGGCTGGCTCCTGACTCCAAGGCAAATTTATCAAGCCCTGCTCTAAGGTGATGGTTCAGAACCATTACCTAGTTCCGCTAGTATCAGCAATCCTAGACTGATTATACTTTGCCCAAATTTTTACAAAGTTACACCTTCATGGGGCCTATAATCTGGTACAGGTGTGAGAAGCAGATGAGTGAAAAACCAGCTTGCGCACCCAGTATGGACTCTTCGAATGACTGGTCATGCTGTTTGGTCTGTCTTTGATAAAGTAATGGAAGGTCATGGACGTATTACGTTTTCCAGGACATGCTAGGTCAGTTCATTATTATAATCTATCTTGATGACATCCTTATTTTTTCCACACAACCAAACACGGTGCAACCAGCAAGTATGGAGGTTCTTGGAAAGGTTGCCAACCTATATAAAAGTTGTCAACCTATAGAAATGCCAGTGTGGCCAGGACACAGTGAAGTTTCTCAGATAGATCATCTATCCAGGGATGCCCCTGGACCTAAACAAAATGACAACCATCATTGACTGGGTGGCACACAGGGACACCTAGGAGGTGCAATGCTTTTTGCACTTTGCCAAGTTCATCAAGGGTATTTCAGGGATGGCTACCCCAATCACAGCCCTCCTGCAGAAGGGAGCCCATGCATCTTGGGCCCCAGAGATGCAAATGGCTTTTGAGTGCCTAAAGCAGAAAGTCATCACAGTCCCCATTTTAGTTCACTGCAACCTGGCCTAGCCATTTACAGCAGAAGTGAATGCCTCAAACTTTGTGCTGGGAGCAGTCCTCTCCCAAATGGCAGCCTCCAATGGCCAGCTTCATCCTTCCACTTTTTTACTTATGCAAGCTCATCCCAGCAGAGCAAAATTATGTCATCCTCAGTAAAGAGCTACTGGCCACCACTGCAGCCTTCGAGGAATGGAAGATGCCAAGTTCCCAGTCCAAGTCTTCATCGACCACAAAAGCCTGGAATTCCTGAATTTCATCTCAGCACCCAAGTCAGCAACAGGGCTGCTGGTCCATCTTCTTTCCATGATTTGTCTTCATGGTGACCTACCATCGTAGGATTATGAATGAGAAGGCAAACATTACCTCAAAAGAGGGATTATTGTGAACCTGACCAAGAGACTATCCATGATTCTCAAACTATCAAATTTCATCTCAGTTACCACCGTCCATGTCCTCCTGCCGTCCATATATTCCCTGCTGCCCAGTGATCCCTTTCCAGTTCAGATCCACCAAGCCCTGTACAATGTCAATGCCCAAAGTGCCTCAACCTTCATTCTCCATGAAGGAATTCTGTATCAGGAGTGCATCTATGTACCACTTGGCTGACCCAGGCTGCAAGTCCTGAGAATCTGCCATGATGCTTCTCTAATTGGTCACTTTGGTTGATTCAAGACACAGACCGTGGTGTCAGAGTTTCTGGTGGCCAGCCCTTCACACTTCGGTAGCGACCTTCATCCAGTCCTGTGACCTCTGCGCAAGGATCAAAAACTCCCATGTGAAACTGCTTGGTCTTTTGCAGCTCTTGCCCACTCTACCACAATCTTGAGCCACTGTGTTGATGGAGTGCATCATGAAGCTAACACCCTATCAAGGGTACACCAGAGTTCAAGTTGTAGTCCATCATCTGACAAAGATGGCACATTTTATAGCATCTGGTGGCCTCCTCACCATCCAGGACACAGCTCAGCTGTTCAAACCCAACATCTTTTGCCTTCATGGATTGTTTACAAGTGTACTATCTGACGAGGGGTCCCATTTAGTTTCCCACTTTTGGTGGAAATTTCTGCACCTCCTGGGCATCAAACCTTGCACCACAACTGCTTGCCAGCCTAGTAGCAACAGTCAGGCTGATAGAGTCAATCAGGTCCTGAAGCAGTACCTAAGTGTTTCCTAATTTACCACCAGGATGATTGGCCAGCATTCATTCCCTGTTGAAAATTGGCCTACAACAATTCCTCACGTCATGACCCAGAAGACCTTTCTCTTCACAAATGATGTGTTTCACCCTTCGTACCATCCCCAAATCCCCCTCAACTCACCAAAGACCACAATTGTGGACCTCACTCCACATATCCACCACAGACATCAAGAACTCAGGCACCAGTCGGATGAGGCTAAGACAATATACAAGACCCATGCCAACCAACACTGTAATATTTAATTAAGTGCATTTACACAGAAATAAGAGTTTTTGAGCACTCATAAGTACATTCTGTACAAATGGTCATAGTGGCTCAGACCGATGGTCCTTCTAGCCTGCTATCTTGTCTTCTGACAGCGGCTGTTGCCAGTTGCTTCAGGAGGAAGTGAACAAAACAGGGCAATTTATTGAGTGATCCATCCTGTCATGCAGTCCCATTTTCTGGCAGTCAAAGGCTTATGGCCACACAGAATATGGTGTTGTCCATGACCACCTTGGCTAATAGACCTTCTTATAGCCACTTATAGACCCTCCATGACCTTATCTAATTATTTTTCTGAACCCAGTTATACCCTAGCAATGAGTTCCACAGGTTGACTATGTGTTGCGTGAAGTAGTACTTCCTTATGTTTGTTTTAAGCCTGCTACCTATTAATTTCATTAGGTGACCCCTGGTACTTATGTTATGAAAGGGGTAAATAACACTTGTTTATTCACTTTTACCACACCATTTTATAGATTTCTATCATATCCCCCCTTATCACCTCTTTTCAAAGCTGAACAGTCCAAGTCTTCTTAATTGCTCCTCATATGGAAGCTGTTTCATACCCCTAATCATTTTTGTTGACCTTCTCTACCTTTTCCAAATCTAACAGCTTGTTTTGAGATGGTGACCAGAACTGCATGCAGAATTCAAGGTGTGGACATACAGTGGCATTATATTTTCTGACTTATTATCTACCCCTTTCCGAATGGTTCCCAACAGTCTGAAAGCTTTTTTGACTACGTCTGCACACTGAGTTGTTGTTTCCAAATAACATTTCACAATGACTCCAAGATCTCTGTCTTTGGCGATAACAGCTAATTTAGATTCCATCATTTTGTGAGTATAGTTGGGATTATGTTTTCCGATAGGCATTACTACACACTTATCAACGTTGAATTTCAGCTGCCATTTTGTTGCCTAGTCCCCCAGTTTGGTGAGATCCCTTTATGACTCTTTCCAGTCTACTTTGGCTTTAACTATTTTGAGTAATTTTGTATCATCTGCAAGCTTTGCCACCTCACTGTTTACCTGTTTTCCAGATCATTGAGGCACACATTGAACAGCACTGGTCCCAATACACAATCTTGGGGGTCCCTGTTATTTACTCTTCTCCCCTGTAAAAGCTGACCATTTATTCCTACCCTTTGTTTCTTATCTTTTAACCAGTTATTGATCCATGAGAGGACCTTCCCTCTTATCCCACGATTGCTTGCTTTGCTTTAGAGCTTTTGGTGAGCTTTTGACCTTGTGAAAGGCTTTATGAAAGTTCAGTTGCACTGTATCTGCTGGATCACCTTTGTCCTCATTTGTTGACACCCTAATAGATTGGTGAGGCATGATTTCCCCATTACAAAAGGCCTGTTGACTTTTCCCCAACATATTATGTTCATCTATATTCTGATAATTCTGTTCTTGACTATGGTTTCAATCAATTTGCCTGTAGTGAAGTTAGACTTACTGACCTGTAATTGCCAGGATTGCCTCTGCAGCTTTTAAAAAAAAAAATTAGTGTTACATTAGTTATCCTTCAATCATCTTGTACAAAAGTTGATTTTAGCAATAGGATACATACCACAGTTAGTTGTACTGCAGTTTCATATTTGAGTTTCTTCAGAACTCTTTGGTGAATACCAGCTGGTCCTGGTAACTTACTACTGTTTAATTTATCAGTTTGTTCTAAAGCCTTCCCCACTGACACCTCAATGTAGGACAGGTTCCTCAGATTTGTCACCTAAAAAGAATGGCTCAGGGGTAGGAATTTCCCTTATATCATCAGCAGTGAAGTCTGATGCAAAGAATTCAGTTAGCTTTTCCACAATGTCCTTTTCTTACTTGAGTGCTTCTTTAGCACCTCGATCACCCAGTGGTCTCACTAATTGTTTGGCACACAAAACTCATGCAAATGCACATGGATTTAAAAAAGAGGTGACCCTACATTAATGCAATTGTAAAGCTGAAATTTTAATTACACATCAGTAAAAGAATTCACAATTCAAGTTCACACAAATACAGATCCACATCACGGATTTAATTTTTGATTCACTCAGAGGAAATCAATTATTCAGGAACTATCCAGACTAAAACTTTATTTCTGTGTCTGTCATTCATGCAGGCTGCCCAATCTGAAAGCATTAACAAAAGTGGCAAGGTAACAGCTTGTGTTTGCACTGACATCTCACCACTTCGCAGGCCCATGATGCACAGACAGAGAGACAGACTGTGGGCCTAGCTCTGCACTGCCTTGTGTAGGCATTTACACCTGTACAAAGTGAATGGAAAACATATAAAATGGTATAGTTCTTATATGATAGAGTTTTACCCTCACTTTACAGAGGTGTAAATGACTAGACAGGGTGCAAAGCAATGAAGAATCAAGCACTCTGTTCACTAAAAAGAACCAGGGCACACAGCCATAACATGTCCAAAACTACATTGAGGGTCTGCTCATGCATGCATGCTCAACATCTTTGATCTGGGCAGCATTAAGTATGTAAGCAGCATCTGAATGGACTCTCCCCTGCCAAGCTGACTGCGGGTAGGGGAACAGGCATCAGGGCCAGACTGTACTTGCATGAGCACACCCACCATGCTTAGGTGCTCAGTATGAGGGGATTGCTTTGCCCAAATGATCCCTTTGGCTGGTGCTGGGTTACAAGTCACTCTAGTGTTAAATGCAGGGATAATGAAATGTTGTTCCCCTTATTGCATGAACAACGGGGCAGCAGCACTGGGCTTAGTCTGTTCTGAGGGAAGGGTCACTCATCTGAACAAACTGGCTAAGGAAGGGGATCAGATGCCAGAGCCCTATGAAGGTAGATAGAGGATGGGGACAGGTGCTCCTCCCTAGAAGTGTGGTCTCTGCCTAAGAGCCCCAGGGTTGGTTTAACTTCCTCCCTTCCCAGCTCCCCAAGAGAGCTAATTAAGATTCCATTAGGAGTCTTTTGTTTTGTTAAGTGCTCACTGGAGCTGAAATCATCTCCTGTGGGGCAGAGTTCCTGCCCAGCTTCCGCACGGAGGTTCACCCACTGTGTGACCATCACGGAGAGCTGAGAATCAGAGAGCTGGGTGGAACCTCCAGAGACCAACCCGCAAAGTTCATAATAGAGAAGCAGATGGTAGTGGAAAGTGATGGTGTGCAGCCCAGAGGTTAGCCAGTCAGGGGTGTGGCTGCAGGGCAACTGGCAAAGTGGTCTGTGGAGCAACAAGCAGCTGGCTGGTGAGCAGTGTGGCAGTGATGGCCCCTGGGGCAAGCAAGGCACCTTCCCTTCCCCTTCCCCCCCCAGCCACAGTGGGAGGTGAATTGCTCAGGTGTGCCCCTGAACTTTGGGTCGTCATTGATCAAGAACAATTATTGTGAGTGGGATGTGGGGGAGAAAGAAAAGTGAAGCAAGGACATTGCCTGGGGTGGCTCATGGTTTTATGTTTATGAACCTTGCTTTCACCATTTTCCCAAAGTAATGCTATTACTTCCCTCCTTCTATTAAACACTCTTCTTTCCACACTCTGACTCCGTGCTTACGAAAGGGGGAAATGTCACTTTTTGGGGTGGTGTATAATTTCCCAGGAGACTGGGTAGGGGCTCACGCCATTTTTGTATTGTATTGCTAAAAAGAACCCCTTGAATATTGAACCCAGCCCACATTGCTCCGACTCCAACCTGAAGAAGGGTTACACGTACAAGCCAGTATCCTGGTGTTGTGTGGGACATAGGGGGTTTTATTTATTTCATTTAAAAACCAGCAGGCCTGCAAGATTGGATGTTGCAGAATGTTTCACACACAACAATCTCTCCCTTTCAGAAGTCTCCAGTGCCTATGTTCAGGAATTCCCCTGTTGGTGCAGGATGAAGGCTATTGTCAGATGATTGACACTGGCTCTCTGAAGTCTCCAAGTTTAATTAGTAAAACCACTAAAACAATCACAAGAATTGCTTGGGTGAAGTCTTTGAATGGGTGGGAAAGAGGTCTCTCCCTTCCATAAGGGTTAGGAAAGTTGCACAAGCTGGCAGAGGTCTCTCTCACTCTAAGGAATAACACATCCTTTATTATATATACAGGACACTCACCACACCACTGACCAACCCTCCCTCAGAACTTGGAGCCAAGATGTAGCTGACTGATTTTAGGTACATCATTTCTGAGATTTGCATATGACTTCCCCCCCCCCTTAGCTGGACCTGGAGCCTAGGTCCACAGTATGTAGTTTCAGCTGCACAGAAGTCATTCAGAGTGAAATGAGATGTTTGGGGGCTGAAGGAAGGTTAGTACAGGTGGTCGATGTCTCCTTCCGGCTGGAACAGCCATAGACTCAGACTCATAGGTCAGAAGGGACCAATATGATCATCTAGTCTGACCTCCCGCACAAGGCAGGCCACAAAACCCTACCCATACACATTTATAACAACCCCGAACCCATGACTGAGTTATTGAAATCCTCAAAAGTGAGATTTGAAGACCTCAAGCTGCAGGGAATCCACCAGCAAGCGACTCATGCCCCATGCTGCAGAGGAAGGCGAAAAACCTCCGTGGCCCCTGCCAATCCGCCCCGGAGGAAAATTCCTTCCCGACCCCAAATATGGCGATCAGCTAAACCCTGAGCATGTGGGCAAGACTCACCAGCCAGCACCCAAAAAAGATTTCTCTGCAGTAACTCAGTTCCCATCCCATCCAGCATTCCCACAGACCATTGAGCAGACTTATCTGCCGATAATCCAAAATCAATTGCTCAAATTAAACTATCCCATCATAACATTCCCTCCATATACTTATCAAGCTTAGTCTTAAAGCCAGATAAGTCATTTGCCCCCACTACTTCCCTCGGAAGGCTATTCCAGAACTTCACTCCCCTAATGGTTAGAAACCTTCGTCTAATTTCTAGTCTAAATTTCCTAATATCCAATTTGTACCCATTCGTCCTCGTGCCTATATTAGTACTAAACTTAAACAATTCCTCTCCCTCCCTAACGTTAATCCCCCTGATATATTTATACAGAGCAAGCATATCCCCCCGGAGCCTTCTTTTGGCCAGGCTAAACAAGCCAAGCTCTTTGAGTCTCCTTTCATAAGGCAGATTTTCCATTCCTCGGATCATCCTAGTAGCCCGTCTCTGAACCTGTTCCAGTTTGAATTCATCCTTCTTAAACATGGGACACCAGAACTGCACACAATATTCCAGGTGGGGTCTCACCAGCGCTGTATATAACGGCACTAACACCTCCTTCTCCTTGCTGGAAATACCTCGCCTGATGCATCCTAAAACCGCATTTGCTTTTTTAACAGCCATATCACATTGGCGGCTCATAGTCATCCTGTTATCAACCAATACCCCAAGGTCCTTCTCCTCCTCCGTCGTTTCCAACTGATGCATCCCCAACGTATATGTAAAATTCTTATTATTAATCCCTAAGTGCATGACCTTGCACTTTTCACTATTATATTTCATCCGATTACTATTGCTCCAGTGTACAAGGTAGTCCAGATCTTCCTGAATAGCATCCCGGTCCTTCTCCGTGTTAGCAATACCCCCCAGCTTCGTATCATCCGCAAATTTTATTAATACATTCTCGCTCTTTGTGCCAAGATCAGTTATAAAAAGGTTAAATAAGGTCGGTCCAAGAACCGATCCTTGAGGGACTCCGCTAGTAACCTCCTTCCAGCCTGACAGTTCACCCTTCAGCACGACCCGCTGTAGTCTCCCTTTTAACCAGTTCCTTATCCACCTTACAACTTTCACATTCATCCCCATCTTTTCCAATTTAACTAACAGTTCCCCATGCGGAACCGTGTCAAACGCCTTACTGAAGTCGAGGTAAATTAGATCTACCGCATTGCCCTTGTCTAAGTAATCCGTCACCTTCTCAAAGAAGGAGATCAGGTTGGTTTGGCACGATCTACCTTTAGTAAATCCATGTTGCAATTTGTCCCAATTACCATTGACCTCCATGTCCTTAACTACTTTCTCCCTTAAAATTTTTTCCAAGACCTTACACACGACAGACGTCAAGCTAACAGGCCTATAATTACCCGGATCACTTTTATTCCCTTTCTTAAAAATAGGAACTACGTTAGCAATTCTCCAGTCGTACGGCACAACCCCCGAGTTTACCGATTGCTTAAAAATTCTCGCTAACGGGCTCGCAATTTCACGCGCCAGCTCCTTTAATATCCTCGGGTGGAGATTGTCCGGTCCCTCCGATTTTGTCCCATCAAGCTGTTCAAGTTTGGCCTCTACCTCAGATACGGTAATATCCACCACCACATCCAGATTCCCGTTCGTCATCCCTCCATCATCCCTAAACTCCTCACTAGTCTTATTAAAGACCGAGGCAAAGTACTTATTTAGATATTGGGCCATGCCCAGGTTATCCTTAACCTCCGTTCCATCCTCAGCGTATAGCGGCCCCACTTCTTCTTTCTTTGTTTTCTTCTTATTTATGTGACTGTAGAACCTTTTACTATTGATTTTGATTCCCTTCGCAAGGTCCAGTTCTACGCGGCTTTTAGCCTTCCTCACTTTATCCCTACACGTTCTCACCTCACTAAGGTAGCTTCCCTTACTAATCCCGCCTTTCTTCCACTCCCTGTAAGCTTTCTGCTTTATCCTAATCCCCTCTCTGAGTTGCTTGCTCATCCAGCTTGGCCTGCTACTCCCGCCCATGGTTTTTTTCCCCTTTCTTGGGATGCAGGCTTCCGACAATTTCCGCAGCCGCGACTTAAAGTAATTCCAGGCCTCCTCCGCATTTAAATCCCCAAGTTCCTCCGTCCAATCCACTTCCCTAACTAATTTCCGTAACTCTTTGAAATTAGCCCTTGAGAAGTCGAAAACCCTAATCCCAGATCTACGTTTGTTCATCCTTCCATCTAATTTGAATTGAATCAGCTCATGATCACTCGAACCAAGATTGTCCCCTACCACCATTTCTTCTACGAGGTCCTCACTACTCACCAAAACCAAATCTAAGATGGCATCCCCTCTCGTAGGTACTTCAACTACTTGATGAAGAAATCCATCCGCTATCACATCCAGAAACATCTGACCCCTATTATTCTTGCAAGCACTCGTCCTCCAGTCTATATCCGGGAAGTTGAAATCTCCCATAATCACACATTTCCCCTTAGTGTTTACTTCGTTAAAAACATTAAAGAGGTCTCTATCCATATCCAAGTCAGATTGATAAAATAGTTCTAGATAAGGGAGAAAGAAAGTGATAAGGGGTGAATCTTCTGGCTTCTCTCATCTGCATGAGTGACTAATGGCAGCTGAGGAACATCGGGCTGTAGGGACCTATTTGCCATGTTCTCCCAACCATGCCCCCTGTACCAGCTGCAGGAAAGAGGTGGCATAGGAACTACTGCAGAAATACATGTATGTTTCACATTGGCAACCTGCACAAACGATTTAACTCACCATCAGCCTCACTGTTATCAGTGTTCTATTTATTGGCCTTTTGGCAGAAGGGACTCTTAAGGAGGGATTTAGGAGAACAGCTGTGCAGTTTTTTCCAGGGAGTTTGTTCTATGCATAAGAGGCAGCACAAGGGAAAGCATGAAGGTGTTTGAGGGTAAAGCAGACTAACACACAGTAAAAGCTGGAATCGCCTGCACAGGATTGCCACGCTGCTTCGAAACATCCCTAATACGAATTTTATTCATAATATGTTAACTTTAGACTTTTAAAATGAATTAGCACAGTGCTTCCCAACCATTTTGAGTGTACGGACCTCTTTTCAACCTCCAGACATTTCACGGACTATCACATGCTACTAGTTTTATTTGAAGTTTTCCTTGGTGAAGATGTTATAATTTCTCTTTTCCACAGACCCCCTGTAATAGCCTCATAGATCATGATGGGTCTGAGGAGCACAGGTTGGGAACCACTGAATTAGCATCAAATTAAAAAAAAATGCTTATTTGACTCTATTTATAAGTCTAAAAGCTAGAAGCCACATACAGCCCATACATTTCATCTCTGTGTTTGGCGAGTCTAGAGGGGTTTGGGTGGTGAAATCCACCTACCAACATGAGAGCACTGAGAAGAGCTACTGCATAATTCCTCCCACCCACAGCTATTTATTAATTATTGTTATTTGTATTACCATCATGCCTGGGGCAAGCAGCTACTGGCAGCCAGATCCAAAGCTCTTTGAAATGAATGGAAAGAATCTTATCAACTTAACTGGCTTTCGATGATCAGGCCCCAAATGTGCTAGGTGCTGGAATAACCAGAGCTGTGTAAAAGCAGATCCCATCTGCAACCTGTCCACAGCCCCTCCCATAATAGCCCTTCCATACAGCAGCAGACGCAGAGGCTATTTCCAAGCTGTGCAGTGGGATTTATTAAACTCAAAGGTTTAGCTCTCCACAGGACAGCACTCTAAGAGTGGTAAATAGGATACTGTAGACTCTCTCTTCCAGACTAAAATTTAAGAGAGAGTTGCAGGAAATGGAGAAATGCTAGCACATTACATCACTCTTACATGGTATAAAATAGGAAACCCAGCATTACTACAAAACCAGGGCTGTCAGGAGAATTTGGTTTTGCTGCACACAACTTGTAGTGATCATTCAATAGCTTTCTTTAAGCAAATAAGTATATAAAGGTTTTCCCAAACAGAGCTTTAACAGAATTCCATTGTCTGCATCAAGATCATTGAAATACAGGCTCACCTGTGACAAAACAATAAAATCAAAGTAGACCAAGGCCAATCTACACACTGTGTAATTTGAAATTAAGACAATCCACTCCACCCCCACCAATTCTTAGCAAATACTTATCAGATGCAACTTTATGGAGATGCTACAGGGTACTAAAAATTCTGTAAATATACTGTCATGGGGTATACTCACTACTAGGGCATCTCCTCCTGGTTGCTCTGCAGAATAGCTCTCTTCCAGGTCTGATACCTTCCCTTGTCCTCTCTCTTGCTCTGCAGCCCTTCTCCAAACCCAGGAGCTTCCTTTTTGTAACTCAGCCCTCCAGCCAGGTCACTATGTGGTTTCCCCTTCCAGGTACAGAGTCTCGGTGGATCCACTGTCTGGGCAATGCCACTCCATCAGTGACTGGCTGGGGAACCCAGGCCTGCCCACTACTCCAGGTTCCAGCCCAGGGATCCTACAACATGCAGCCACGGTCTGCTCAGTCCCTACCCTTGCTGTTCTCTCCCTAGGCTGCATCCTACTCCATCTCCCACAGGCTTTCTCCTCCACCTTCTCTCTTCTGGGTATACCCTAACCACAGGGCCAGGCTCCAAGAGGGAGCTACTCTTTCCTTGGGCTCCCTCTCTCCTCTCATGCATAGATGATTACTGCAGACTTCCTCACGGCAGCCATTTCTGTTGCCAGTTTACTAGTTTTATACTAGCCCAGCAGGGCCTTCCAATCAGGTGTTGCTTCTCCAGACTAATCCCCTCATGTGGGGCTTACCACACTAATTGGCCCTTTCTCAGCTTCCTTAACCCTTTCAGGGCTGGTGTGGGGTGAACACCTTATCAACATACACACCTTACATTTAGGGCTTGCCCACATGGGGGGGCAAGTTAAATAGAACTATATTTAGCCACTGCACACTCAACTAATCTGCGCAAAGCAATTCTTCAAAGCATAGTAACTGCCTAGGAAATACATATTCTATAATCTAGTTTGAAAGTGTACTAAATTCATTATGTACTGAGTGCAAACTAATGTTGTAGGCACACACCATTCATTTGCACAAGGTTGCTAGTCTGCCAAATGCTGTCCCATGCTGCTTTGCATGTAGCCAGGACCAGCCTGTCTGTTTACCTACATGCCCTTCACTGCTCTGGGGTCATAATATCTGAATGCCACATCTCCTGTATGTAATATATTATGAAACACCCCCTTCTTGATAATTTGGTCACTATGCAATGCCAAAATAAATGCAGTTCATTTGTGATACATTATCCATGCTTTTTAAATTGTAATTGTTCCTTTACACTCTTGTTTGCCAAATTTGCTCATTTGCAGTAACATAGGTCTCCCAATTATTAGAACTAATAAACTAACTAGGCAGCATGCCTAAAGCCAGCCTCAAATATTGTATATTATATATACAAAAAAAATATGCAAAAAAATCTACCTTAAAAGAACATTAGGTCGCACAGGTTCGACATTAGGTCGAACATTAGGTCTTATGGAAGTACCATAAGAAAGATTTCCTGTGCAATTTTAATTTGCCCACTCTCCATCCCCTTGTGTGTATGCATTATGATATGGTCTTTAATTAAATTATCACATGCTATTTTTCCATAGAACCCCTGTTTTATTCAGTGCACAGTATGGACTAACTGAATAGATAACTGTTAATAGATAATAGATAATGATAGCTACCAAATATTTTGTTTTATCTTCATCATTCAGATGACGACCTATCTAAAAAATTTCAGCCTGAACAGTTAAAGTTTAGCAATTGAATAGAGTTATTATTTTCCATGCGATCTTTCATCACTGAAGTATCTGACTGGTCCACAACATTTAATGAATTTAAATTCACAACACACTTACTGTGAGGTAAGGTGATACATTTTACAGATTGGGTAAAGTACTAAAGCACTGAGAAATTAAGGAGAACCTTGCGAAAAGTATCCACTGCATTAGGGTGTCTAACTTCAGACACCTGGGGCCTGATTTTTCAGAGACGTCAGCATTTTTACAGGACGTTAGATGTTCAAGCACAGCTCCCAATGTACAAATAGTGGCCATCTGTAAATAATTTGGTTTAAGTGACTTACTCAGCATCACATAGGAACTCTGTGGCAGAGGCAGGGCTAAAATCCAATTTTACACCATGTCATTCAATTGCCTAAGCCACAATATCATCCTTTCTTTTCTTGCAGTCTCCCACCTAATTTCCTGCTCCTTTCTGCAGTCACCTCAAGTTGCTTTGTCTTTTTCCACACTGCCTCAGGGCCAACGGGGAGCATTGAGAGCACCACAAAGACAGTCTCCCTTTCTCAGTTCCAGTCCCAGTGTTCAGTACTACTGAATAGCCAGCAGTTGGGATGTGCATCTGCTGAGGAAGTCTCCCTCTTTCCTGTAGCCTGGGGTTGGGGCAAGCTCAATGCCGACAGAATCTTCAGAGACTTTAGCTGCTGGCTTCTAAGAAGTCTATACTGAGCATGTGCAAACAACAATTTTCAGACGCTTAAAACTCAGCCAGTTTTGGGAGGATTTTCAATGAGAAGGCAAAAGGCACCTGTCTTCCTGGAGAAAACTCTTTCTAAAACACAGCCTCACCACTGCAAGCCGCAAAACGAACAAAAGAAGTAGCCACAGTAGTCCCGTTAAAAAACACTAAAAGCATATACATGACATGCAAAAAGTCTATAAAATATGGGGAAAAGTAGCATCAGCTTCCCCCACAAAAGACCCAAGCGTAAGCACTGATAATATTCCCTGAAGGCTCTTCCCTCTCTTCTGCCCACAAACTCTGAGAGGCCTTCTTCCTCTGTCCCGATTCCTGACCTTTTCCATCCGCTTTCCGAGCCTTGGGGCACATCCTACTCCTCCTGTGCCTCCATTTAGCTTCTCACGCTGTTTGCTGCTCTGGGATTGGTGGTGGTCCTTTCGGTCACATCCCCAGAAGGATAGCTGAGAGCGGCAAGCACAGGCACGAACCCTGACATGCGTTCAGACTAACATGCTGGTTTCAGCCATACACGGGCTGTAGCTTGACTCAGAGCCTCCTCTCCCAATTCACAACAAAGGGATGACTCTTAAGTGTGACTCAGAGGAAGCATCAACGACTCCAGGCTGAATTGTCTTCTTTCATCACTAGCTGATACAAGAGAGCAAGCAAATCCACTGGGCTTGGCAGGCAGTGGGAGCCCATCCTGCTCTTGTCTCGTGTGGACAGATTAAAGAGCCTAACAAGGTCTCTACTACCCAACTGCTAAGAGGGCTAAGGCCAAGGCCAAAGTCAGCAAATGGAAGAAGCTATAAAGTCCAAGAAAAATCCTAACTACCTTTCCTGCCAGTGCTTCTTCCTGCTTTCTCTGGCAGTGGGCCCCCACTGTGGATCCAAACTTTATGGACCCTTGCTTTTCCATTTTGGGGCCTGGATTTATAGCACCTTGGATCCTGCCTTAATTTACCCAGCAAATAATGGGCATTTATTACCAGAAAAGCAGCTTGTTTACTTCATGCAACTTGCGTGACTTGGGTTTATTTAGCAAAGGTATAAATGTTGGCTTCTGTTTAGCAGGTGCAGCCTCTTTGCTTTGGTCCCTCATTTCATTTTTGCCTTTTGGTGGAAACAGGTGGGATTTTAATTTTCCTCACAATTACTCTGCACCAAGAACAACTCTGCTATCGGTGCTGAAGAGGTGGAAAGACACAACCGCAGAAATACAAATGGGATGGACATGGAAAGTTATACCAACTCCAAGCACTCAAAATGAGTTAGGCTGGTTTGAAAAATCACAAAATTCTAAACTGAAATAAATGTTGGGCTCTTTTTATTTGTCTTCTGACATTTGTGCCTTTAGGTTACACTTGGTTCACATTTTCCAGCTCTTTTCCACAATCACAAGGACTAGAAACTTACCTTTTGGGGTTTTTTTAAATTATTGAAAACTGAGATTCTCATGACTCCAGGAGCTGGGGCTTTCAATAAAAACCAACCGTAAATACCATAAGAGCTGTGATAAAATCTTGAGAATTGGCAACACTGTGAAAGGTAAAATGGGGACATGATTTGAGCATACATACAAGTTACAGAAGGAAAAGGCAGAAGGTGAAAAGAAAGCAGAGGACTGTGAAAGAGAGGAGAAAGAGAGGCAGACATTAAATAGTTGCAAAAGGATACAGGTTCTGATCATCAGGAGTCAGCTCCTCAGCTGGTATAAATCAGCTCTTCTGACTTTTGGCCCATATGTTCTTGGATCCCTTTAAAGTTTCCCACCCCCATCTCTGCTGGAGACAGTAGTTCCAAGCCTTACATAATTTAATTTTGAGTTCAATTCCAATAGCAGTAGTGGCATGACATGCTATGCAGGTGTTGCCAAATTTAACACATCAAGTATGTGTATACTTTCAGTTTCATTAATAGGGGGAGATGGAGTTCTACAAGGCTATACGAGCAGCATTCCACCCTTCAGAGCTATTGACATCAGAATCTGCAGCAGGCTCACTCACCAACAATATAGTTGGCTGAAACCTGATCAATGAAATGGGTGAACTCAGATGATTTTAATTTGTCCCAGCTGGAAGCCTAATGTCTACCTCACAAAGAGTGTAACAACTTTTTAAAATGTCTAGACTGATGACCTTTGGGTGATCAGTGACAGAAACAGTAAATTATAGAAAGACAAATAAAATGTGGCTGGCTTGAGTTTTCTGTAATCAGTGGCTCGTAATAAACAAGTGCACCAAACTAAAACTAGCTCTAAAAGGAACTTGAATAGTTTAGCTCTCCTACGGACTGATGACCTTTTGTTGGTCTCTAATGGAACAGTCAGAATACAATCTGGGATTTCTCCTTTACAGCACCTTAGAATGAACATGTTACCAACTTTCAAGACTGCAGCTTGTTGCAACATGAAAAGTACATTGTCATCTCTTTAAGACTGGGACTAGAGTCAAAATTTTTAGGAGCCTAAGTCCCATTTTCAAAAGTGGAGACATATTTTAAAGGTATATGGGCACCTACAGATAGTGCCTAGTGGGATTGTTAAAAAATCAACATTGATTTATGAGAGTGAGGCTTCTTTAGGCATCGAACTACCCTTGAAAGTATCTCTCCACTTTTGAAAATGAAACGTAGGCCCCTAAATCACTTTTGAAAATTTTACTCCATGCCTTAGTATGCATTTGGAAAACACGCAGAACACTGCGGGTGCTGCCCTAGCGCTCTAATAATAGTCTTAATAGTCTTAATAGTAAGTCACCCTATTAGAAGTCTGTTTTATATTAGATTGCTACCCATTACTGAGTTGATGGATTCCAGTCAAAAGGGAGAGAGATGAAACTCCAGTACAGTGAGTTCCCCTGGCCATGATGTCACAGATCCGCTAGAGATCTCAACCCTTCTCTGTGTGGCTGAAATTTTCATGGCGCTTTACACAAATGCACCTCACCCCGAAAATTAACAAAAGTTAGAATTTTTGCAAAGAAGCACGTGGAACAGATTTTCAAGGGCTCCTCTCAATAATCCAATTTCCCAGCCCTCAAGTGAAATTAAAATTGGAATTTTGTGACCTTATTCCTGTGGTCCCCAAATTTTTTCAGTCACTCTCCCCCTTACCTGGTCCATGCTCCTCCCCAAGAGCCGCAGTCAGGGCTTGAGGCAGGATTGCAGTTAGGACCAGAGCCATGGCTGGTGTGATGGTCAGGAATGGGGCCAGGAGGCAGGGGCCGACATCAGGAGCCAAGGCCGGGGCCAGAGCTGTGGGTGGAGCTGCAGCCAGGGGCAGGGCTGGAGTGGAGCTGAGGGCAGTGGGGTGGGGTGGCCCCCCTGTGGAAGCTGACCCAGACCCCACCATCCCCACCCCCCAAATATTCCTTCATGTACCCTTGCAGTTTGGGGACCACTGCCTTATTTGCTAGGGAACTAGCCCAGAAAACACATACCCAAGCAGTCAGGTGGGATTGCACTCAAGCAGCCAGCACAAGCCACTCCTCCTGAGTTGACAGGGCCACACTGATATTTTTAGGTGCTAGTTTGAGCAGAGCTAGCTCGTGGGAATTATAACTCCCAGCTGCTATGTACACACACTCTCAGAAAGAGCCTGTTGTTTTCTTTTCTGCTTGGTATATCTCTGTTTCATACCATGCATTGTAAGTAATTTTATAATAAATTCCTTACATAAGAACGTAAGAACAGCCATACCAGGTCAGACCAATGGTCCATCTAGACAAGTATCCTGTCTTCTGACAGTGGCCAATGCCAAGTGCTTCAGAGGGAATGAACAGAACAGGTAATCATCAAGTGATCCATCGCCTGTCATCCACTCCCACCTTCTGCCAAACAGAGGCTAGGTTCACTCACGAACATGGAGATGCATTCCTGACCATCCTGGCTAATAGCTGTTGATGGACCTATCCTCCACAAACTTACCTAGTTCTTTTTTTAACCTATTTATAATTTTGGCCTTCATAACATCCCCTGGCAAATAGTTCTACAGGTTGACTGTGTGTTGTGTGAAAAAGATTTCCTTTTGTTTGTTTTAAACCTGATGCCTATGTATTTCATTGGGTGACCCCTAGTTCTTGTGTTATGTGAAGGAGTGAATAACATTTCCTTATTCACTTGCTCCACACTGGTTAAGAGTTTATAGACCTCTATCATATCCTTCCCTTAGACATCTCTTTTCGAAGCTGAAAACTCCCAGTCTTTTTAATCTCTCCTCCTACGGCAGCTGTTCCATTCCCATAGTCATTTTAGTTGCTCTTCTTTGTACCTCTTCCAATTCCAATATAACTTTTCTGAGATGGGGCATCCAGATCTGCACACAGTTTTCAAGATGTGGGTGAACCATGGATTTATATAGAGGCATTAGGATATTTTTGGTCTTGTTATTTAGCCCTTTCTTAATGGTTCCTAACATTCTGTTAGCTGTTTTGACTGCTGCTGCACATTGAGTAGATGTTTTCAGAGAACTATCCACAATGATTCCTTTCTTGAGCAGCAACAGCTAATTTAGACCCCATCATTTTGTATGTATAGTTGGGATTATGTTTTCCACTGTGTATTACTTTTGGATTTATTAACATTGAATTTCAGCTGCCACTTTGTTTCTCAGTCACTCAGTGTTGTGAAATCCCTTTGTAACTCTTTGCAGTCTGCTTTGGACTTGAGCTATCTTTGTATCACCTGTAAATTTTGCCACCTCACAGTTTACCTCTTTTTCCAGATCATTTATGACTATGTTGAACAGTACTGGTCCTAGTACAGACCCCTAGGGGACACTATTATGTATTTCTCTCCATTCTGAAAACTGACCATTTATTTCTACCCTTGGTTTCCTATCTTTTAACCAGTTATTGATACATGAGAGGACCTTTCTTCTTAGCCTATGACTGCTTACTTTGCTTAGGAGCATTTGGTGAGGGACCTTGTCACAGGCTTTCTTAATGTCTAAGTACACTATATCCACTGGATCACCCTTGTCCACATACTTGTTGATCCCATCAAAGAATTCTAATAGATTGGTGAGGTATGATGTCCTTTTACCAAATCCATGACTCTTCCCCAACAAGTTGTGTTCATCTATGTGTCTGATAATTCTGTTCTTTACTATAGTTTCAACCAAGTTAGGTTTACCATCCTGTAATTGCCAGGATCACCTCTGGAGCCTTTTTTAAAACTTGGTGTCACATTTGCTAGCCTCCAGTCATCTGGTACAGAAGCTGATTTAAATGATAGATTACATACCACAGTTAGTAGTTCTGCAATTTCATTATTTGAGTTCCTTCAGAAGTCTTGGATGACTATCATCTAGTCCTGGTAACTTATTACTGTTTATCAATTTATTTCAAAACCTTCTCTGATGACACCTCAATCTGGGACAGTTCCTCAGATTTGTCACCTAAAAAGAATGGCTCAGGTGTGGAAATCTCCCTCAGGACCCCTTGATTTATTTTCTTGAGAGCTACTGTGGATACAAAATCAGGGTGATTTTTAAGGATCTAACTGCATTTAAATGTACAGCTAAGCATGACATCTGTAATATTCAGCTATAAATATGTTCTGATCCAGTGGGGGATTTGACTAGTCACAGATTTCAGCACAACTATAAAAGTTATGGGGTCATATAATTGGATCATTATAATCACACACTACTAATACTTTTACCTGGAAAATGTATGTGACTTTTACCTGAAAAATGTATGTGATTTACTTAATCCAATTAAAATGTCAAATTACCGCAGCAGGAATGAACACACATGGAGACCAGGAGTAAGAAAGATAGAGAGGTGTTTACTATCAGGTAACTAGATAAGCAAGAGATAATACTGGCATACAGGACACTTTGCACAATTAACTATTTCAAGCAGAATCCACATGCAAAAGGATTTTGCAGCATCACTCTTCAAGTAATATCAGCATAACAATAGCTCTTTGCAGATGGCACCTTTTTATGTTAGAAGTAATAAGCCAGTCCCCAGAACATAGATCTGGGCTATGGACTCAAATATCCCTGGAGTTAGTGAGTGTGTGTGTGTGGAAACACAAGTTGTAACTGAGGTTCGGATACAAAATGCACAGGGGGAAAGTGTTCGAAGTGTAGTTCAGGCACAAACATCCCTGGAGGTGTTGGGAACAAGAGTTTGAGCATGACCAGCCTTGGGGGTGCACAGGGATGTGGAAACCATCATTCAGACACAAATGTCCCTGGGGCTGCTAAGACCCAGGGTTTGAGCACAAACATCCTCATGGGTGTGCAGGGGTGTTGAGACCCAAGATTTGCGCACAAACATGCCGGGGGGTGTATTGGAGCATTGGGAACTGGAGTTCAGGACACGTGGGGCTGTTTGATCATGAACATCCCCAGAGGCATGTGGGGACATTGGGAATGGGGATGGGTCGATCATGAGCCTTCCTGGGGACACCTGATGGCATTGAGAATGTGGCATTCGTCAGGAACATCCCCTAGGGCATGTGGGGACATTGGGAATGGGGGTGGGTTGATCATGAGCCTTCCTGGGGACACACGATGGCATTGAGAATGTGGCATTGGTCAGGAACATCCCCTGGGGCATTGGGAATGAGGTGTTTGCTCATGAATGTCCCTGGGGGCGAGTGGCAGCATTGAGAATGAGGGTTTGCGTCCCGAATGTCCCTGAGATACAGAGGACATTGGGGACCAGGCCAGGGTTTAGGCATGTATGTCCTCAAGGTACTGGAGTGTTTGGATGGGCCCAAGCCCTGGATCCCTTGTCAGGACAGTGGCTGGAGAAATCGATGAAGGGGATCTTTGCAGTCTGTTGCTGGCCCATAGCAGACTCCTCTTCCTACTGATTCAACCCAAGGCTGTATAGCTATTCCACCACGTGCTATAGCCAGCTCCCCACACCAAATTCCCCGCCCCTGCTCCCTTCCTGCCTGGGACCAATGCTGGATGGAAGTGAAGTCCCATGAGCCGTCGGTGAAGTTTACACATAGCAGCACGTGACAGGCACGTGGCAAAGAGCTTGCAGGAACAGCAGTTGGTGTCCCTAGAATCTGGGACTGAGGTGATGGATAGGCTGGAGAACTAGGGGAAGGGGCGGAGGGGGGGCTGCTGCTCAGTGATTGCATGGCACACATCTGAGCATCAAGCTGTGGAAAGTGTGTGTGGGAGGGTGGGGGGAGGAATCCCAACCCCCACAGCAGTTGTATTTTGCATTGAACGCCCCCTCTAGACACAATCAGCCCTGAGCATCTTGGGCAAGGATAAGGTGGGTGCAAAGTGCAAAGGGAGGAAATGTGTCAGCAGCAGCATTTGAGGGCAGCAGAACAAACTCAGACGGGAAATGAGCTTGCAAAGTGCACCCAGCAAAATGATCGAGGGGATAAGTTGCTTCTATGGAAACTACAGCCTGATTAACCAAAGAACAATCACTTTGATGGCAAAGTTTTAGCAGAAGCCGGCTCAAGCCTGGTTTTAGCTACATTCCCCACTCTCTACGCACAATGTGTTTCTTGTTATGGCCAAAAAAAAAAAAAGACAGGTTTTTGCCTGTATGGGCTACATCATAATATTAAGCTGTAAGTTTAGTTCTGGACAAACAATCTCTTGTTGCATGTCGGAGATGGAGGTTAATGAATTCCCACAGATGATGTTGGCCAAACAGTGGTCAGCTTGTGACTTGATTTCCAGCATCATGATGTGAGGGGATCAGTATAGAAAAGCACTTTGAAGAGAAGAGGCTGTCTACAAGGATTGTTTCTACAAGCTAATTGTACTAAGTGCAGCTGCACAAAGCTGGCTCGATCAACAGTAATAGAAGGCGGCGCGGACTTCCTGACGCCAGCCCTGCAGAGCTCCCACCAGCAGACGGGCAATTCCAGATTGTTTTCCAGACCTTATCTCTCCCAAGTTAAATTTTCTTTTTTTAATGTTGTGACCGGAACAAAGTAACAGGAAAATCCTTTGTAAAAGCAGAAAATACTGTTACAGATCAGTGCACTTCACAACATTTGTAACTAAATATTTTGCATGCAGCCTGGCCCCCATCCCCCCCGGTCCCCCCAAAAGGTCTAAACTGCATTCTTTGAATGGATCTAAAAAGTGAGACAAACAAAAGGGATCAGGTAGTTGTTGAAAGCAGTTGGGTTTAGCGAGCTATTTCACCAGGTACATTGAAAACCTCTACGTCAAAGCATATATACACAACACACTGTTTGGTATGTTGAATGGTGGCAATGAGGGTCAGGATGGACAACACGTTTTCGTGAAGTGTGATGGTTTGCATACGGGGCAGTTAACGGTATTTCTAGGACTTCTATTCCTTTGTATAAATACGTTTTACGACAATCCGAGGTGCCGCGTGTGGGAACTTTCCGGCGCCCTAACCATGAGGAAAACAGGCGCCTAGCGCCCGAGCGCCGGCAGCCGGCCCGGCTTCGCGCCAAGGCGGCCGTTTTCCCAAAGGCCACGAGGCCAGGATTGGACCTCGGGGGTGACCCAGCGGCTGTGCCCCAGAAACCACCGCAAGGGCGGCCTGGGAAACGCGGGGCCTGGGCAAACGGCCTACGGCCGCGGCCCACAGCAGGGCGGCCGGCGAAGGGGCTGCGCCCCGGGGCCCAGCCCGGATCCCGGGACGAAGGGCACTCGGGGGGCCGCGGCCCCGTGCAACGCGCCGGGGTTTCCACAGAGCGACCCCCCACGGGAACAGCTGCGGGGCCGGGCGGGCCTGGGCCCCCGTTCGGCTCCCCGGGGCTGCGGCCCCCGCCCCCGGCCCGGCTGGGGGTGTCCGCCGCGCCCCCGCTGCAGGTGCGCCCCGGCGGGGGCGGCCAGGCCAGGCCCCGCCGCCTCCCCCAGCCCAGGGCTGGGCCCCGGTCTCCATGGCAGCCGCCAGAGCGGCGCCGCCGGGCCCGGCCGGGGAGGGGGGGGCTGGCAGCGAGGGGTGATGTCACGGGGCTGGCGCCGCACTGTCCGGCCCGGCCCCCCGCGCTGCAGCTGCGGGGGGAGGGGCGGCGTGGCCCGTCTCCGCTCCCCGGGGCGCGTGGCGCGCGCTCGTGCCTCAGGGGCCGATGCCCGCTCACCACGGGGGGGCCCCAGCGCCGTGCGCCAGGCGAGCCGCCACCCCCTCCGCAGCCCGGGGCTCCCTCTCCCCTGCACTAGCGAGGGGCCCCCTGTGGGAGTGACGGGGGAGGCTCATGCACTCGAGAAGCTGACTCTCCCCCCCCGCTGGCTTGTGGGGGGCGAGCAGGGCAGCACGGTGGCATTGTGCGGTGGGAGCAGGCATGGTTTTCTTCCCAAAGCTAGCAGCAGTTTGAGTTTGGGATTGGAGAAAAGGGTTGCAGGATCGGGGCTGAGCGACACGGGTGTCTAAGGGAGTCTGGCCTGGGCTGTCAGCTATTCCTCTTTGTAAAGTTTTTGGAGAGCCTGTTTTCTGAGATTCCCTGCACGAAACCCCTTCAGCTTTTGCACCCCATGAAAATAAAATCCAGGGCTGGGTGTAAAACTGCTGGGACAGTTTGGACGACAGCAATTAGAAAGCAGAGAAGTTCGGGGTTTGGGGGGTGTTTTTCAGTTTTATTGGACTGTGTGTTGCAAAATCTTTAAAAAGTGAAAGACTTTGAAAATGGCCTTAAAATCGATCCGAAAAACGAGGGAGTGCCAACACAAATCAAGAGTCAGTCCTTCCCCAAGCAGAAGTGGAATTTGTGTGCGCTAAACACTTTTCACGCAGAAGGTACACGTGGTGATCATTCGATCACAGAGTCAATTAATCAGGTTAGTCCCTCTTCATATAACGCCACCCTATAAAACAAAATTTAAAACGTGTGAACGTATTACATTCTCAATATGGCAGAATGAAACCAGTTACGAACATCCTTTGCAAATACCTTAGAGAAAATTTCTGTAACATGTTTCATTGTCCAGGGATGGCAAGTAATTAGAGAATCATGAAGATACTTGTTTATATGGGTTATTGTACCAAAAGTAGTGTCAAAACAAAATGTGTTCCACTGGGGCACATGTGGGACAGAAATACATGCAAGTCAGTAGGGTAAAACCCATGATAGAAAATCACTCACCAGATTTAATATAAATGCAATTTTGTTAATTTAGTGTTTAGAAGGATTGGAGTTGCAGTTTGTATTTGTTTATTTTACTTAAGCAGTTGATTATTTGCCACAACGGTTTTTATTTACTGGGCCTTTTATTTGTTCTGAAACAGTGTACTTGTCTTCCTATAGCAGTGAATGGAAAGATTCACTTTCACCCTTCACATTTCAAAATGATTGAATTGTGTTCCTGTCAGGCTCAGCACCGCCTACACCCCTAGATAACAGCCATAGGGCAAATAAGCTTATGTTGCAGTCAGCAAAATGTCCTGTCAGAGACCTCCCCAAACACCAGCTAAGGAATGCGACATTAATTGGAGGAAAATATTGATTGATCCCTATAGAGCTCTGCCTCCAGTTGCCAATAACGATCCCTTCTTTTTTTCTTCAAATGGAGTATGATGTAGCTATATGCAAGAAGGACCCAACAGCAATGGATAAATCAAATATTTTTCTGTTTTCTTTAATATAATTCTCAAATGCCCTAACTGACTTTATGTTTGTACATTATTGTAGTGTAAGTGTCTTTTGTGCAATACAGGAATATATGTATTGGAAAAATTTAACAAGTTATTGTACAATCATTTTATATAACGTAGAATTTCCATATCTAGACGTCTACAATTTCATATTTTTAGTCTTCCTTAGGTAGTACATGAAAACATGGGAATTAATTCTGATAATCATCAGTTGAGTGCAGGACAAAATGTGGAAAATGCAAGTGGGCAAAAGGAATATTTCAAAGGTTTTTTTCATCAAAATATTCACTGTAGTAATGTTTCTGGAAGATGTATTTCATTGGCTTCAGCAAAAGCAAAGCTGCAAAGAACAGTACAGTAAATATTCGCATTTGTAACAAGAATCAATCTATGCAAAATTAATTACAGTACCGTATTACAGGCACTGATGGGTTACAGGTCAGCAGTCTTTCAGGGGTGATATGTGTAAATTTGCTTTCAGTATTTGCCTAATGCTTTCCAGTTAAAATAGCCCTATCCTACTCATGAGACAGCAAACTAACAGTGTTCTCAGTCTTTTAAAGCCCTGAGCTATTAGTTCTGTAGAGTATTCTGCCATCATAGGGAAAAGTTACATTTGATCTTGTTATTACTTGACTTTTTATGCTTTTACCTCATGCAGTGCTTATGTTTACAATTAGTGAATCTGATCGCTGATGTATACAACCATATTTTTTTTAAAATGAGCTGTTTGTTACTATTATTCAAGTTGACTTTCAGGAAGTATCAGGCTTCACTTACACCGTGTTACAACTGCAAATGTTATCTGCTTATGGTATGTTTATAGTAATCAGCGTCTCCACCACCACCACCACACATACAAACACTCATAATGTGTGTATGCCCCCAAAGCCTACTTCACTTTTAGACCCTAAATTTGCAACATTTTTCATTCCAACTTTATCTATAAAATAAAGAAGAAAATATTAGGGGAGCATCTGCTGTACTGGAGAGGGCTGAGGGCTCTGTGATCAGACCTGGCTCTTTGCAACAACAATGCAAAATGCCCAGCCCATTTCGTTCCTTTCTCAGTGCCTTTGTAAAATGAGTCAGGAAGGCTCTCAGCAGTTACTGTACAGTATTTACTAGCCTCAGCTGTGTCTACAACAGCCACGCCTCCTTCCCCACCATTGGCTCAGAATGCGGAAGGCAAGAATCTTCTTTTAGGTTTTATTTGTACCAGTGAGAACGTCTCTCGGCCTGATGGACACATTGACTACCTCCAATGGCAGCAAGCACTGGCTGGATTTGGCAGCTCCTCAGCCTGTACTATAAAAGCAGGTCGAGGCAGCTTGCCGCTTCATTCTGAGCTCAGGCAGCTGCTTAGAGAAAGAAAAGGAAGTGAGGCAGTCAAACAGGCAGAGAGATCCCTTAGTGTGTGTTTTCTGTGCCCTGGAAATCAGGCTGTCTCCCAGCATGAAAGCTTTCAGTCCTGTGAGATCCGTCAGGAAAAACAGCCTCTCTGAACACACCCTGGGAATATCCCGGAGCAAAACCCCTGTGGATGATCCTATGAGTTTGCTATACAACATGAATGACTGCTACTCCAAACTGAAAGAGCTAGTGCCCAGCATCCCTCAGAACAAGAAAGTGAGCAAGATGGAAATCCTACAGCACGTTATTGACTACATCCTGGACCTGCAGATTGCTTTAGACTCGCATCCCAGTATTGTCAGCCTCCATCATCAGAGACCAGGACCAAATCCTTCCTCCAGAACTCCTCTGACCACCTTAAATACAGACATCAGCATCTTGTCATTACAGGTAAATATCCTAGCCCTGGCTGTATGCAGTGTTGTTGTAGCTTTGTTGGTCTGAAGAGCTCTGTAAGCTTCAAAGCTTGTCTCTCTCAGCAAGAGAAGTTGGTCCAATAAAAGATATTATCTCACCCACCTTGTCTCTTTAGCCATGGCTGGCTTTTCTCCCTCCTTGTAGCTATCTTCTTGGCCTATGTCTGAGATTGGATTTTAATAATGATAATGGACATTGTTGTTAGGAAGTCAATATTAGAGTGATGTATTTTTTATAATGGGGAGTGATGGGCATGAGAAACTGTTACATGTTTTTTAAAACTAATACTGATCAATTTAGATTGAAATAGATGGAAATGCCACCAAATTGCTAAGCAGCCAGCCCTAGTAATGTTGGTCCTTGTGAATCCAATTTGTGACATGTCATATGGAATGAGCTTCATGATCCAGAGTATTTAGTATATTTTTTGTTGTTGTACTCTTAAGCTATTTAACACTGCACTATTTTGTTTTGTTTCTCTTCTTTACAGGCATCTGAATTCCCTTCAGAATTAATGTCAAATGACAGCAAAGCACTTTGTGGCTAAATTCAATGGTGAGTGTGTGTGGCTCTTGGTTTTCAAAGAATAAATATAATGCAAAATACAAATTAATTTTGCGTTAAAGGGCTTCCATTTTGTGGAGAAAAATGTGTGTATGAGCTTGCATTTAAGACACAGTTTAATTTATAATGAAAGTAACAGGTTTTTCAGAGGATGCCTTTATAACCAGTAATCAAGCCATAAAAATTACACTAGTAATTCATTTGGGGGTAGCCCAGCTGAAAATGTAGTTTTTTGCCTTTGCAAATAAGTAGCATAGACTGTTTGCTCTGATACTATCCCTTTGTACTTAAAACATAACATCACATAATGTAAATTCTGTGATTATCTGTTCCTAAAACCATAACCTTCTGGGGTGAAGTTACCGATTTAGTTGAGGATTTTAGCATAATCCATTACATTTTGTGATGTGGGATTGTCTGCACTATCAGTTAAATAAGTGTCTGCTTTTAATCAAATAATTGCTGTAAGAGGCAGACTGGCGCCTCGGAGCAGTATTCAGTACAGAGATCCAAATAGAGATTGGACCCAGAACACCCCCCCCCGCTGAATCTTTTTTTTTAATGTTTAATTTGAGCTTTTGGGAGGAGGGGTGTGTGTGTGTGCGCGCGTGTGTGTTTTGCATCTGGACGCCAGGGTTTGCCCAATCTTTGAGTGTTTGGTTAAATGTTCAAACTGTGGCTTCCTCTCTGGCGCCAGTCTGTCCAGATCTCATTCTCTGCCCTGTTAGCATACTCCTAAATATTCCTGTTTTCAATCTTTTGCAGGTGTTTGCTGACTTTTTTTTCCCTACAAGAAAACATCTACCGGATTCTTTTTCGAGGTGCTGAACTTATTTTTCAGCTGTATCTGGAGGGGGAATCTACATCTAATTAAAGGGACCTTTTAAAACTAATAAAGAAGAAAGAAATCAAGATCTCTCCTCCCCTCCCCTTTCAACTTGGACTGATCTTAGCTATTTATGAAGAGACTTTTAAATGCCCTTTCCCTAGTCGGAAGGAGTCCTTTATATGCTATTCCCAGCATGGGGAATGAAACATAAAAACTCACAAGGAATTGCCCATTTTAAAGCAGACTTTGCCTTTTTTTCCAAAGGTGGAGCGTGAGTACCAGAAGGATCCAGTGTTCCGTTTCTTAGGGAAGTCAATGGTCTGAATCTACCTTTTGACGCAAGCCTAGGATTGAATGCTGTGTATATATTTATATATAAATAAATAAATATATATATATATACATATATATATATATGAGAGTGGAACCTTGTGAACTCTTTAATTAGAGTTTTCTTGTATAGTGGCAGAAAGGTACATTTCTGCAAAAAGTGTAATGATGTAATTAATCATGCTAAACTTTTTATAAAAGTTTAGTTGTAAACTTAACTCTTTTTTATACAAAATAAATCAAGTGTGTTTATTGAATTGATTGCCTGCTTTAATCTTGGGGTCCAACTGTTTGCTGGGGGTGTGTACATATATTCTGTTATGATTTTACAAAGTAACAGTTTAAATATATGTAGAACATAAATAAAATTACTATAAGTGAATACTCTTAATTCTTGTAATTTGGCTAAATCTTTTAAAATGTATATTCCAAATTTCTAGCCAGTCACCTTATAAACAAATGTATAAGGAATTGGCAGAGTTGTGGATTATTACAGAGGGGATGCTATTGAGGAATGGCTTGGAAATATACACAAAAGTAGTTAGTCCTAAGTAATTCCCTTGGTGTTTGATTTTTTTTCCCCACCCTATTGTTGATGACTCGCTTTCAGTTCTCCAGTAGTGCTGCCCAAGATCTGGTAACTTGCTTTTAGAATAATTACACAGAATTAAGGGTTGCGGGTGGTTTAGTCTCACAACCACTTAATTTCTGCAAAAGACTTTGAATGCAAAAGTTGGTGATGCATTAACATGTGATTTGGAATAATGAAGTGACTGTTGCCTTTCCACACTGGAATTTACATGCTTCCCTGCAATAGCTCAATGAAATGGGTTTTCTAATCAGTTGCAGCAGCTTCTCCATATGACTAAGATACTGAGGATTGAACTAAATCACTGCTGTGTTACTGATTAAACTTTGGCTGTTCTCTAGTGTTAACTCTTTCTCCATCAGAAAGAAATTATGGCTATGATGAGACTCTACATTCTTAAAAGCAAAGTGTGAGTTGGTATTTTTTCCTCTTTGGTCTTCTCTCCTGCTTGTAGAAAACTGCAATGTAATGCACCCTAATACTGCTCAAGGGCATGTGTTGTACTGTACTTGTCCACTGTAAGTTACCTGTCTTTATTTGATTTATTTTGTTGTCCTAACATGGGGTGAGAAGGGGAATGCGTTTACTTGAGCCTCATGGTATATAGCATTCTAGTTTAAGATAAGCTATAAAGTGGCCTAAACACAGCATTCTAATCAAGTGGATTTCAAAGTCCTGTATCTGAATGGAGTTATTTGCAGTGGAATGAGGGAAACTCTGATAATTGTAAGAACTGTTCGCCTAAAGGAATTAGGCCTGATAGGCGGGGTTGAGATTTGTAAACTCTGGGGACTCTTCCAAAGAAAGGTAGAAGCTTCACCTGAGGCCAGTAACACTCTCACTAGAGTGAACAGGTGTGTGGGTGGCACCACACATTCTGCACCAGTTGCCTTTCCTTGCCCTTGACACCAAATCCATCCTCTGAAGCTGGGGAGAAGCCCGCTCTCTGATCTCTTAATACAGAAGCTGCCCTGACCAATCAGTGGTGCAACCCTTTGTGAGGGATCAATGCAATCAGAACACAAGCATTGCAGTGAGACTGTGGCTTCGGAATGGGGTGAGGTGGGGGAGGAGAGCTAATCTACTGCTTCTCACACTACACCCACCTCCCTGTCAAACCAGTGATTAAAAGTCTCCAGAACTGTAGCAAATGTTCAATGCCTCCTATGGAAAAACCCTGCTACTGGCTCAGCAACTGTAGGACTGTATGCAGTTTGTTCTAACTTCACAAAGTGAATCATTAACCCCATAGTAAAGCACTTAAATAAAAAAACCTTTAACTTCATTAACACAAGTCAACATCCCACTAAAATCATCCCTTCAGATGAATTATCTCCAGTTCAAATCAGCAGTGGACCCAGGGTTTTACTCTGTTTCCGTGTTTTCAGTATCTTTTTTCCCCACAGTAACAAGCTAACACACACACAGTCAGGTTCCCCCTCCTCCCACAAAAGCCAATTTTCCACCTAAAGCCTGAGTCAGGCTGAAATCGTAAAGAGGCAGCAGTGAGTGGTGTTGAAAGGCCACTTTTTTTTGGTCTCATGAAGTTAGTAAGAAAAAAAACTGACAGGAACATTAATGATTACAGTGTAACCCCTCAGAAAGCAAGGCACTGTGTTAGACACTTCTGAATTACGGGGTGACAAATAGTTTAGTAGACCCAAACTAATGTTTTGCACTCATGTATTGTCAAAACAGGAGCTTTTCCATTGCCAAGTTTTTGGGGGTTTCTTTGCCGGGAGTGGGGGAGAATAGAAAACAAATACACATGCTTTTGAAATGCAAATTAAATGGCTTCTTTCTTTAAGGGTATACTACTTGCTATTTAATTTGGCATTTCCACCATACATTTCCTCTGATCAGTGCTTGGGGCTTATTAATCATAGTTCTAGGTGTTTTACTAGAGATTCACACACATTGGGTTCATACTGAAATTTTTATAGTTCAAAAGATCAGCAGCAAAGTCAAAGCTTCGTCCCTGGAAGTTTCACGTTGATGCTCAAGGGTTCCTTGAAGAATGGTGTTTCCCTTATTGGCCTTATAAGCCAAGGGTACATTAAAAGTTTCTGCAGTAATAGAGAATCCTAGGTAAATTGCTTTCACCCCCTTTTTTCTGGGGCTTGGTGTCTGCGATAAGATTATACTGTATGAATACAGTAGCTGCCAATGGTCATAACTGCCTTAATGCTGAATGTAGCAGATCATGACAAATCATGGTCAGCAAGTTAGTTAAGATGTGTTAGCAAACATGTTTATTAGCTGTAAAATTATGCAGCATAGACCAGACCTAAAAGCTGTAAGTGCAGTCACGGATTTGTGTGTGAAGGCCCCATCAGCAAACAAGAGAACCCAGCAAGGCATTCAGAAGATTCTTTATCCAGAAGATTTGGGTGGTAAGAGTTCTTCAAAGCCTTTCATCAAGTCACAGACAACACAGAGAGTCCATTTAGTTTTTACTGACCATTTCTAGGGCAGAGGAAAAGGTTTCAGATGCATTGAAATATTTACTGCAAGTCATTAAAAGATTCAGTGAAAATATTTTGACAAAATTGCTACAAAGAGTCTTGACTCCAGATTAAAATTGGTACCTCTGAATCACATTCCATTCATGTTGGGCTCTGTAATTCTTTACTCATGTAACATTCACTAGTCATGGAGGGTGAGCGCCACCTTCTGGTCTAGATAAAGAAGGCAAATTTCTCCGCCCCCCCCTTTTTTAAATGCCTGCTTGTTTTCTTTTTAACTTATGCCTGTACTGTGCATAGATCATCTTTAAGAGCAAAAGCAATTGATGTTGTACATTTTAGTGAATAAAGGCAAAGTGCAAACCTTTATGGATTATTTTAAATAATTTTATAGTTGCATGCTGATAGTTCAGATGCAAATGTATGAATTGGATGAAAATCCAGTATATTATTTCTATCACTTGTGCTGACCCAACTTTGAAGCCTGAAGTTCTTAAAAATTGAATACCTGAAGTCTTCAAGAAAATTTTAAATGAGAATTAATTTTTTTAAAAAATTTATTATGTTGTTGCGAAGCATAGAAACCATTTCCATAAACCAGGCCAATTTATTAAATTTGTTTTGGTGGGGAAAAAACAGGTTTTTCCACATAATTTTGTATGTGTATAAACTGCGGAAAAGTTATTTGCCCCATGAAAGAAAATAGTTTGCAGAAGAAATACAATCTGGGATAGTCCATACCACGTAGGAAAGGTGTCAAGTATTAATAAGAATAATAATGCTTATGTGTAAATCTCTCCCCCATTCCATTGCCATAATGTCATCTCTTGCTGCATCATACCATGTGTCATACAGCCTCAATTGCAAATTTTATGGGACAGGGATTGTATTATATATCTGTAACATGACAAAGAAGCATAAAGCAAAAACAGGCGAATGCTAAGACACGTTAAAAGACAAACAAGTGGCAAGAAAAATACAGAGTTCTAGACAGAGGAAAAAAGGAGTGCTACAAGGGATAAAAGGCCATATACTGATAGAAAATGTTGAGTGACTCAAGATGCTGGCCAAAATAGTGACCTACAACTATGTATAAGACAATCAAACAGCTAACAGGAAACTCTAGCAGTACTGGAAGTCTTAGGCCCAGTCTACACTTACCTTTGCGATTCGGCAGCAGTTGATGGGAGATACGCAAGTGACGTAAATCACTTGCGTATTTCCTGTCGACTTACCAGCATCCCTTCTGCACAGCGTCCACACTGCGCTGCGCCAACGGGAACAGTGCTCCCTTCGACGCAGCGCTACACCACTTACCGGGGTGGTTTTCCTACGTCGCTTCCTGGATCGACTGAGCGCATCTACGTACACAGACCGCTCAGTCGATCCAGAGCAATCGATGTGACGATGGCGAATTTGCCGCCATCAGTGTGGACCCAGCCTTATTTAAGATGTAAGTGGAAAGACTCTTAGTATAGAAGAACAAAGGGAAACATGGGCAGAACATTTTCAGGCTATTTTAAATAGACCAAGCCCAAGCAAACTACAAGAAATACATGATGAAGACTTACACCACCCAAGTGTGATACTGATTTAGAAGGAATTACAATGAAAGAAATTAAGAAGCACATCAATAAACTTAAAACTGGGAGAGCAACTGGAGAGGATAACATTACTAGAGAGATGCTGAAAACAAGAGACAAAACAACCCTCCAGACTTTCCTTGTGTTTTTGGATAAAATGTGTTAGGAAGAAAAGAACCCAAAACAGGGAAGAGAGGTGTTACAGTAAAATTGCCAAAGAAGGGTGACCTTACCAACTGCAACAACTGGGGAGAGAACTGCATTCCTCTCAGTGCCTGGGAAAATCACTTGCAACTTCATTCTGAAATGCATCAAGAAACTAAGAGATCTCTAACTCAGAGAGACAGAACAAGGTTTTCGCCCACTGAGATTATGTGCAGACTCTATTACGCACGCATATTATAGAACAAAGTGTGGAGTGGAAAGCACCTGTGATAAATTTTATAGATTTCCAGACAGCTTTTGACAGCATATACAGAGAGTGTCTCTGGACAATTATGGCATAGTATGGAATATCAGCAAAAATAATTAGAATAATCAAGGATCTATCAGATAATACCACATCTACAATCAGAGATGATGACAACATTAGCCAATGGTTTGCAGACACAACTGGAGTAAGTTAAGGGCATAGGATGTCCCCACTATCCTTTGTGCTGGTCGTTGACTACGTCATGAGGAAAATAACTGCAGAAGACACTGAGGAATTTTATGGACAAATGATAAAGCACAGTTAGATTACCTCCTTTTTGTTGATGACATTTGCTTAGTTGGAAGAAAAGACCCAGCTTTTGGCAGACATATCAAAACAAGTTGGTTTGTTTAGCAGCAATGGGAAGACAAAATACGTGGTTATCAGTGTTCCAAAAGCAGTTGTCAGAGTAAAAAGAGAAACACTAGGAGTAGTACGTAATTTTACCTATCTAGGAGTGAGATGTGCAATGATGATAATACCATGCTAGATGGCAAAGTAGCAAACAACTTTCATAAATACAGATTCATACAAATGTTTAACACCAACATCATGTCTGTCCTCCTTTATGGAGCAGAGTCATGGAAATCTAAACCAGAAATTGATAGGACGATCAACTCATTTCAAAGTAAATGCGTGTGGAAGATCTTCAGAGTGCATTGGAAAGTTTTTTTGCAATATCGGAAATTCTAGGTAGAGCAAACCATCCTAAAGCAACAAACATGGTAAGAAGATGACAATGGATATATCTAGGACATGCTTTAAGAATGCCATCAATACAACTTCCAAATCAAGTAATAATATGGACACAATCTGGGAAGAGAAAAAGAGGAGATCTAGAGAAACATTATGCAGAACAATAGAGAAAGATGACAAATCCATCAACATGACACTGAACAGATGAGCACAAGACCAAAATAAATGATGGAAAAGGGTGAACATTTTATGCACCTGAGGGTGCAAGAGGATAAAGAAGAACGTGGCACCACACTCTTATACTATTGTATAAATAACTTAGCACACAATCAGTACTTTCCATTTGATGAAGCATTTTACAAACATAAGCCTTAAAATCACTCCTCTGAGATAGATCAGTATTAACCCCTTTGATGCATTTTACTGCAAAGTAGCATCCAGTTATCCCCATATTCATCATTCGTATATGGTGGTTGTATTTCATACAAACTGTGCCTTGCAAAATATCATATGAAAGGTGAAACTCAAACTCAATCTGCTGAAACTCATTGTTCTGTCAAAATATATGTATCCATTATTGTGTATGAAGTTATGAGATAGTTATGGAACTATGTTGTGAGTTTGGGAGACACCCACTGCCAGCTTTCCAGTGACTAAAAGGGTGCTGACCCACACCCAGGCGGGCGTTAAACAACCATTGATCAGCAGGGGAACTGTAAACAAGAGATTTACAATTCTTTAAGAGGCAGTTGCGAAGTGCCACACAATGGGGATTGCCTAACTCTGATTCAGCAATGCTCACCAGAACATGCCTGGGCCAGCATTTTTCCAGGGACATGGATTGAAAGTATGACATAAGGAACAGTGGCATCATGAAATCTTTGGTGCCTCTCCCCAAAGGGGTTCTGCACCCCAGGTTGGGAACCGTTGATTTAAACTATATGCTATTATAGTCTAAGTGCTCTTTAACTTTCAAGGGATTTGTGTGTCAGGGATTTTGTGCCTTGTTTAGGGTTTTAGAACATATTATAGCAGGAATTATTAGTACATCTATAAAAAGATACTTTGTTTTAGAAAGAATACAGCCTGTGTCGGTTACTTTATCAGGTTATAGCCATGACCTTTAGTATTTCCTTAACAACCCCAGGAACTTTTACCTCAGGAAAAACAGAGTAAGAGGGAAACAGGCAGGTTATTATAGCAGTGCCCTAAAATTCATTTTTGGGGGTAACAATGGTAGATCCCAGAATCCCGGAAGATGGAGGGGTTGGGCAGCTATGATGGTAGAACTCGCTTCTTCTAGCTTACCCATTTTCCAACGAATAGTAGTTTTCAGACAGCTGCTGATTCCCCGCTCCCTCCTTCTGCCCCCCCCCGTCTTTTCTTTTAAGAACCACAAAAGGGGAGTGACTGGCAGAAAAGCCCATCCACTCATTCTTTTGTTCACTAATTAGGCTAGTTTCTGAGACACCAATTTTGTTTCATTGGTTTGACATGATGGTAACACAGTCCTTGGGTTATATTAATAGGCCTTCTTATTTGTATTAATTTAGCTTTTCTGTTTTCCTTTTGCATCTTTTCCCAGCAACATCTGTTGTTATAGGATATTGTGATAGTTTATGAACTTTCACTTACTTTTCACAGTTGAATTTACAAACTAGGGTAAATTTGTAGGCCCAAGTATTATAAACAAGATCCACTTTCGTATCCCTTGTCCCCATCAGGCAGACAAGGGAACTGAATCAGGAGCTCACACATCTTCGGTGAGTGCCCTAACAATTGAGCTAAAGTTTGTAAGAGACACTTCTCTCCTCTTCTCCTTGCCCTCAAGTCATCTTGTGTGGAGTTATTGGATTGGGCCCCACAGGGAAGAAATGCCTAGTTGGGGGATCCCATAGACATAATACAGGCACCAAGCTGCTGGGTAGGGTGTGAGGCAGCTGTAGTCACACCCATCTGCTAAAACATAGGCACATAGGGACGTTAATGGCAGAAAGTTAGGCACCTCCAGGCTAAGCAGCAGCTGAGTAGAATTTTATACACGGTGTGAATGCCAGCATTGTCTAAATGTTGGACTAAAGGGCCAAACGGTCGCTTTGTGAATCTAGTTTGCCCAGTCTTTTGCTTTACCCGTAAGATCATCTTTCCTCTCTAGACAGTCAGTTGAATTACAAGGCAGAGTACACTGCAGCATCCAGCACTTTTGAAGGCTACACATCAGCAGCACTGTTAGTTAAGAAAGACACACAAGACAAAACTGAAGCACATACAAATAACTTAGTCAAGTCAACCACAGCTGCAACAATGAGCAGTCCATCTGTCACCTTAAGCCATTCCTTGAAAATTCATAGACAGCTTGGGCTGTCATCCCAGGGTAGGTAGAGGGCTCCGGCTATGAGCTCTGTACAGCTGTCAGTGCCCCACAATGCCCCATCTCAGTCGGTGCAAACACTCCTGGCGAGGACGCGCACTGGCAGAAGGAGGGCAGTGTGGACACCAATAGCTGATTGAGTTATTGTGGTGGCTGGAGGTTAACCTAAATTAAGTCAACCTAATTTTGGAGTGTAGAGAAGCCCTGAGAGATCTTGTATTTTTGTGTCCCATCTTTACTTTACTGATCATAGCCCTTGGCTCCGAATTGTTGGAAACTGCCCTAGAGAGCACTACTCATCTCCTGGGCATGCTCACCAAGATACTGATGCAAAGATAACAAAGCATTGTATGAGACTATACAAATTATTCAGATTTTAGGTAATTAAGCTAATTATATTAATTGCCAAAATAAAAAGTCTTTATAAGGTGTGTGTGTTTTCCAATTACCATTTCCATGGAAGCACACCATGACACCCAGTTTTTAGACTAGATCAGTCGAAATTTCTGCTGAAACATTGATCATATGATCTAGTTCTAGGTCTTCTACTAGTGATAGTGGAACCTCAAAAAGTTACTCAACACTATGAACCCTCTCAGTCAACAAAGTGGTCTGCAAATCTCGTAAGTCTCTCGTTTACTTGCAGGATAGCAAGTTTTGTTTTGTTTTTTTTTTTTGCTTTGCTTTGGTCTGAGCTTTTTTGGTTGTTTTCTGCATTTGGCTGGGACAGAAATCTCATAAGTTTGGATATTTTGGCACATCTATTCAGGTTCTCATATTGCTCAGATGCATATTATCTAAGTGCCTTCAAGAAGTGAATTAAGCAATGTCTGTCACGTGTAGTTTGTTTTCTCACTCATTTTCTCCCATGCGGAAATTTGTAACTGAAGTGGAGTGGTTTGTTTTGGATTTTGTTTATAAGTTATATATACACTGAGCTATAGGTTCAGAGAGAAGAAGGCAGGGTCAAAGAAGTGCAAAGGTGATGAGGTTTCTCTGGGAATTCATTCCACAATCTCAGATGGGCCCCCAAGAAAGTGCTGTCTCCTGCAGAAATGAGCTTTACCCTTGTAGTGGACAGTTCCATATGCACTGAGGAGCAGGGTTGTGGACCATATTCTTCATTCTCAAACTTTAGGTGATCTAGAAATCCTGGAACCAAGCCACTCAATTTCTTGAAGATAAGGAGAGAGAACCTGAATTTTGCTCCATGGTCTATGGGAAGCCAGTGCAGAGAGTGGAGGACAGGTTTGAGGTGCTTATTATAGACCGAGGAGATTTGCTGTTGGTGGCTCCATGAGTAGATATATTGCATTGCTGTATTCCAGACAAGAGGTGACAAAGTCGTATATATAACTGAGGTCAGGTCATCATCTGCCAGGATGGGATGGAGTCTCCCAGCCCACTGTAAACAGTAGAAAAGGGACAGCGCTGTCTGTCCTTGCTATGTTGCAGAGAAGCCCAAGACTATGAGAACAGCTATCTGCCTTCCATACATTGACAGCAGCAGAAGTTCTGTGTCTGCTGTGGCTGGAAGTGAAGATTATCTGAACATTTTGAAACATTAACAAAGTCTCAAGATCAGGTTCAATCAGAGTCAGTGAGAAATAGTAAAAGGGGATGTTCACCCATACTTTTTTTTAAAAAAACTTGGAATTTTTTTTATCGTTGGAGAAACTTCTGGTTTATCTTTTCAGGGTCCTCTGTATATAACTATGTAAATTCCATAACAAGAATCTGTGCCATTCTCATACTTTTAAAAAAAAGTTGTGTGAAAAACATGAAATTACCGTCATCCCCACTACTATCAATTTTCTAAAGACATGATAGTCAGAAGATGGATGAATTCTGTGCCAAATCTACAAACTTTCAGTCTCGCTCCTGTAAAAAAAAGTCATATTCCTGCACATAGAAGCTTCCATCCAACTGATCAGCACATGGCGTAAGCTGATACACATGGTGACATGCACCATTATCTAATCCTATTGATTCCCATTTTTCTCAGTCTCTCTCATCTTTACTGTTATCACTCCCCATAGAACAGACAGGAAGTATAATTTGGATTTCAGCCTTTGCTATAACTTCTGCATTAGGTAGAGTTAAGATTGAGTTCCAACTTCCCTTATAAACCAGATTTTTCTGTTGTTCATGAACCTTATTAAATAAATTCCTTTGGGACTGAAGTTATTCATGCTGGTCCAAGCCCAGAGTTTTTGGAAAGGCTAAGCAAAATTCAGTGAGACTTTCTTAAATGCATCTGTAAGGATGTTTTTCTTAAACTGCTTCTGTTGTAGACCTCATTTAGAGCTAAGAAACAAGCCATGTATGAAACAAAATCAGTTTAATGTAGTTTAAAAAGGTTTCAGTATTTGCATATGTATAAATTATAAGTATAGAAATTATAATAATTTATATTACATCTAAAGTATGCTAAGAGGTTTATAGACAGTGTGGAAAAAATCTCTCTGCTCCTGAAAGGGAAAGATTTTGCATCTCTTACTCATGTTGAGTAATATCATATTCTTTGATAGCCCATTTTATTTCAGTAGGACTGCTCATGGATTATCAGTCCAAGAGGCTCAGGGGTTGGTGACATTGTCAACAAAGACAGAGAAAGGTGGGAGACAGCAGGGCTGGATGCAGTGAGAGCAGGAGCTCAGTTTTGCCACTGATTGACAGCTGGATATCTACGGAGAAGTGGCAGAAAGAAAGAATGGAAAAGATGTGGGCTTGGACAGTGTAAAAAAAATCAAGAGGGAAGTAGATTAGTGAGTCATCAGCATAAAGATGATAGCTGAAGTTGTGCAAATGGATGAGGTGTGGAGGAAGAAAAGCAGGTGGACAGGGGGGAAGCTGTGTGGGATCCCACTGAAAGATGAGGATAAATGAAACATGGAAAATATAATTCTATATGGGAGGATGACAAAAAACACGATGTAGTGTGCATACTCAGGGTGAGTGGGAAAAGAGGAGAGAATCACACCATGTTTCTCTCTGCTGGTGCCCCAGTGGGGGCAGTGGATCCAGCAGCAGCAGTCAAAGTGGTAGCTGCAGGGAAGCAGGCTGGGTGGTTGGAGGGCGGGGGGAGGAGACAGGGTTGACCAAGGGAGTTTCATGTCCATTTGGGAGGATGGACAGGAGCAGACACTGGGGGATGGGCAAGGGCAAAAGGGCAGGTCAGGGCTAACCGCTCTTCCCCGCTAGGCTGCAGGCAGCAGAAGAAGGTCCTAGCAGGGAGTGGTTTCAGGGGCAAACATCAAGTGAAGGGGGGCTAGGAAAGGGAGGGACGGGATGGCTAACCTCTCCTCCCTGCTAGGCTGCAGACAGGGGAGGAGGACGCCAACAAGGAAGGGTAGCAGGGGCCTTATTCGGGGCAGGTGTGGGGGGTGTCAGCTCCTCCGCCTGTATTGGGGAAGTGGGGCATTACATGAGCATCGGGCTGCAGTGAGCAGGGGGCACAATGAAAAATGGGAGGTTGCAGGGGCTCACAGTTACTGAAAAATGCTTAGGCACATTGAGGTGAGGCAGGGACAAGCAGCTAAGGGGAGGGATGGGTCTAGCACAGGCCAAGGGTGGTACAGGGAAGGACAGAGGACTCCCAGGGACTGGGGTGAGGCAGGGAGAGCAACAAACTCTGAGGGGCCAGGGGAACCAAACTAACACTGGGGCTGGGCAGAGAAACCAGACAAACCCTAAAGGAACCCAAGGGAAAATAGGAGTGGGGGGACAAAGTGGACAGCCAGGGGCAGGCAGGGCAGACTCCCAAGGGAAAGAGGGGGCTGGAGGGCAAAGTGTGTGTGTGTGGGGGGGGGGGGGGGGTTCCAGCCACATGTAGCTGGGGAAGGGAGGAAGAAAGCACATGCACCCATGTGCGCTCGGGTGGTGGTAAAAAGTCCTTGCTGCTGCAACAATCCCAGATGGCGCAGGAGGCAAGCGGCTGAGTGGAGGCGATGCAGGCAGCACAGGGTGGCTGGGGGTGTTGGAGGGGATGACAGCGATAGTGGTGATGGGGTGGGGTGGGAAGTAGATGGATCAGGGGGAGAGGGATCCACACTGCTCCCCACAGCAACAATAGGAACTGCCTCCCCCCACCACAAGAGCCAAGCTGGCACAGTCACTCAGTCCAGCAACAAACCAACCCCTCCACAGCATCCTGCAGTGGTCCTGCGCATTATCCCGGCAGCGGTGGTCTTCCTCCTCCGAGACAGCAGCAGAGACCAGCCGACCAGGAAAGGCCCCACAGGTGGTAGCAACAAAGGTGGGGCCACTTGCTCCCTGGTGGGAGGCAGGCCAGCAGGCCCCCAATAGCAGCAACGGCTAGGGCAAGGACAGGAAAAGGTGCAGGGGGCCCGACCCTACACAAGAGTACTTACTCAAACGCAATATATCAACCCCAGGTGTCGCAAGTCCCTTTTCCCCTGGTAGCTGAGCAGGGGTTATTCCATCTTAATTAATGCACTTGGCATGAATCAGGGTCCCACACAGGACTTGTGAAAAGCCTCCCCTCCAGAGAAAGGCTGTGGCTGGAGTGGGAGAGTGAGGTAAGCTACCAGAGAGTGTGAGCAGGCAAGATGCTGCTAAGAGCCAGGAGGGTTATGGAGAAGGAGCAGAACGCTGGCAGAAGAGAACCTGCAGGTACCAAGACTGGGGGAGGGGAAAATACTGCCTGAAGAGGGCAAAGGATCTCTCCTATGCCTGGAGATCTGAAGGAAAAGACCCTGCCAGAAGGGAAAGATAGAACTGGACATTTGGTTTGGGCATTAACATGCCCTGTGGCGCTCTGAGGGGTCAAGAGCCTCCCCTGGCAAGGCGGCCAGGAAGGGTCCCTGTCTGAGCAGTTTCCAGACATTAAATTAAGGGGCATGGAACCCAAGGAAACTAGCTTTCCTGAAGCTGCAGTGTGAGGCTGCTACTTGTAGGGTTGGGCTGGGGCCTGGAGTTGAGGGTGGGACTGGGCTCCCCCTCCACCCGCTACTGGCAATGCACTGGAGGGGCAATAGCCCCAGTGAAGAGGCAAGGGCCTGTGAGAACCAGAGCCAGGACTGGGGACCAGCCATCGTAGAGAGGCTGTATTACCCGCCCTCACCACTAGAGGGTGGAAGAACACCAAAAAGTGAAGCAGTTCCCTGACCTACCGCTAGAAGGAAGTGCTGAAGCCATGGAGGTAGAGAAGAGCTTTGTCACAGAACCTTAACTCCCCTCTTTCCCCCGCCGTGTAAATAAAGTTTCTTAATTTTGTATCCTACAACCACGGAGTCCTTTGTTTTACATACATAAGAACTATTTTATAGATTTATATGGTGCCTCTCACTTTCATATTTTTTTCAGTTTGGAGATTGGAATCCGAAGCAGCTGGTATTTTTTCTCTTTCCCCCTGGAATTATAAAGATATATGAGGACTTTTGTTCCTTGTTTTAGTAGATATCATTTCTGGAGGAAATTTTATTAAAAACTCATGTCTTGTACTCTGAAATGAACACATTAATGCTTAGGCTCGGTCTGATCTTTTCTGGCAAAGAGGTGTACAGTCTGCTCCTGCTACTTTGAATGCTCTGCTCCTAGCAACCTCAATCTGGGTCTATCCAGTTGTATCATTCCTGTGGAATGTTATTGTCTTTGAGAGTTGCACAGAGTGATGTGGTCTGTAAAATAGCCTGGTGCCAATCCAAGGGAAGGGGTGTAGATTACCACCATAACTTTGAATTCTGTTCTGTAGTGAAGGGGTAGCCATTGGAGCTAACAAAATACAGGTGTCATATGTCAGCATTAAACATTGTTGCTTATAGGCATGCTGCAACAAGCCACAACACCTTCAGGTACCTTGTAGCTCTTGGGTTCAAATCCAGGTGAATAATCCAAACTGGTGGGGATGAAAGTGTAAATTGATATAGCTACGTCTTCATCTGATAGAAAATGGTGCATCTTCCTGACTAGGCTAAAGTGTTAATAGTTGAACTCTCCACCCCCTTCAGCTAACATGAGACAGCTCACAATACTGCAAGTTTCTGTGGCAACTTGCACATCCAGAGTAATGAGGAACTTAGCATAGGCCCATGGCATTGTTCCAAAGAACAATACTATGTGTGGAGGTGTCTGATTTTGGGATGTGACAGATTCTATTATCTTGGGCAAGCAGGTTTGATTTCCATTTCTTCTCTCAAATATTAATGCAAGATCTCCTTTGAGTTCACATATAAATCACTTACCTGGCCCCCACAGAGTGACTCTCCTGTCCTGTTACAACTGATTTATATGTAGATAATTCCATGTCTCATCGTAAATTAGCATCCTTTTTATCAAGGGTGTCTGTTACTTTACATAATTAAGAGAATTATGCATTATAGCCCTTAATATTCCCACATTTTAAATAAATTTAACATTTCTTATCAAGAAGTCCATCCATATCAAATATGATCTACTGACAGACAAGTATCCCATCAGTCCCATGGAAGCATGTGGCTCATATTTAAAATGGTGTGGTGATTTGATCAGCTTCTTATTAGCAAAGGCTTGTTCACACAGACGAATACTTGCAAAGAGGTTTGCAGTTACAGTAGCCTCTGAGGTAGCATTTGGCATCTTTCACTTAGAAGGCATTTATAGAAATTCAATAAATTTGTCTCAAAATTGGGTCCAAACTTTATAATAAAGTAATCTGGGGTAAACTTTGCCCTCCACCAAAAATGGGCCTTTAGAATAACTTGAACTTTTTTTTAGTGCCTTTGAGAGTCTCTGAACAGTGAGTCAGATACACTGAGGTTTCTTGATCTGTTCACCCTGTTGATGACTGCTACATATTTCTTGAGCACTTCTTTGCTAGTCAAAAAATAAGTTCATTCCATTAATGGTACCTGTGAAAAAGCATGAAATTGTCCATGAAAATGCTTGAAAGTTGCAAGCAAAGACCTTTCTTTCCCTTCAATGTTTTGTATTTAAGTACCAGAGAAGAGAGGTTACCTTTTAGTAACGAGATGTTTTGTTCCTATGGGTGCTCCACTATAGGATGTAGGCACATCTGTGTGCTTTCCGTTGAAAACTCTGCAAAATAGTGCCTTTGGGCCCACACCTGTGCAGAGCAATGCTTTGTGCTTTAAACGAGAGGATATAGGGAGGTGTGAGCCACTCAGTTCCTTTTCATCTGTGAAGCCATACACTTTGACAGCCTTCAATATCCAATTGTTGCAGGTAAGGAGCTCCCACGCAGATAAGCAGTGGGACCAAAAGGAGAGTAATTCACAACCAAGGATCTGGTGGAATGGACTGCTTGAGGCTTTCTACCTAGGTGTCAAAATTGCCCTTTGGAAATAGGCAGATTGAATAGAAGCCTGAATCTAGCTTGATAGCTTCTTTCGTTGGCTGCATCCATCACTAGGGAATAAGTGTTGGGGTCAGTAAAGAAATGTTCTATTCCCTTTGGGCTACAGTTCTTCTTATCTGCCCTTTTACAGGTGAATGGAATTGTAGCAGATTTTTGCCACAGGGTATGTGAGGGCGAAAGCAACATCTCATTAATAGGGAGGGCAATCTTTCCTTGTGAATTGATATTCAAAATGTCCACCAAGGAATGTCACGGCTTTTGGACTTTCTCTTAAGGAATTTTTAGAGAGCCTGCTAGCCACTTCATGAAATCCAAGAAGGTCTTGAAATCATCCACATAAAAAGGTGCTGTTGGCATTACCTCTTCATCTCCAGATGAAGAGGACTTGACTGAAGGAGGTCAAGTCATGTTGCAGTTCATGTTTGTTCTGTGTATCATCTGGTACTGAAGAAGAATGCAGACCAGGGGATGGTTGATTAGTACCTGTAAGAGCTCCTACTATTTTCTTGGCATCCTATAGAACTGGCTGCCAAAGTGTCCCAATGTAACCCTACTGGAGAGGAAGATGGGGAAGAGTGCCTGATGAGCCTCTTACTATCTGAGGCTATGATAGTTGGTAGGTTCCCCAGATCCTCTTCATTAGAGGGACTCTGAGGAATTTGGTGGTATGAGAGCTGACTCTTAGCTCTTCTCCTGAGCTAAGAGAGGGAACAGCAGGTATCAGTCTGTAACTAAGGCTGCAAACTTAGGCGAGTCACAGTGGTACTGGCAAGGAGGCTCAGGTAGATCTCTGTAACAGTGGAGATTCAGGTTCATCAGACGTTACAAGAACCTCCAAAGCCAGAAATCTTTCATGAGGCACAGGGCTCTGGTAGCCTATAGTCAAGACTTGAGTTGGTACCCGAGGTGGGAACGTCATCCTGTGGGATGGAGATAGCAGTGTTACTAAAGAGGTTGCAGCGTCCTCCCCCTCCTCAGAACTGTGGTACGATCAGTACCAGGGAACGCACGATAGCCCTGTGTGATCTCATGGTGCCACAAGGGATTGGTCGGTGCTGCTGCAGTAGTTGCTGTCATGGTAGAGGGCTTGTCTATATGGGTGTAACCTGGCCTGCCTCACTGCTTTGGTGCCTCCTGCTGGCTATCTGGGGAATCAGCTCTCAGCCAGACAAACACTCCTCTCTGCGGTGTCTCGCACTCAGTCCTCTCTCTGCTGGACCCTCCTTCTCATGACTCGGCCCTCTGGCTGAGTCCCAATCTGTGCTTCCCCGCTTCTGCGGGTTTTTGCAGTCCATTCTAGCCACTTCCCGCTGTGGCCACTGCAGTCCTGCCACCAGTCCTATGGCAGTCAGGGGTGCGGAGGTGACCCTGGCCCACCCACTACTCTGGGTCTTGGCCCAGGGATATGGTAGCCTTCCATGGCTGCCTTCTGCTGCATCTCCCGCACAACTAGTCTGTAGATTTCTCTGGGCCACTTCCCCACAGCTGCCGTACTTTCTCCGCCCTTGCTTCAGGGCATTCTGTGCTGCTGAGTCCCATCAGCCAGCCACTGCTCTCTCCAGGGTGCTGACAGTCCTTCCTCTTCGAGCTCCTGGGAGGCACTCCTCTTGCTCTGTTCTGCAGCTCCCTTATATATTGGCCTCCTGCACTCTGATTGGCCGCCATGCAGCCCCTTCCTATTGGCTACTTCTCGTGCAGCCTCGGCAAGGGCCCACTTATCTCTTTCCTGGCCAGTGAAGGGCAGGTGCACCATCACAATGGGGCTTCATAGTAGAGGGTAAGGAGGGTGAGTAGTGGAATGTAGATACAGACCACACATCTCTAAGAACTCCAGTTTTGTACAAAGACCTCACTTTCTTCTTCAGTGGATGCATCCTAAGTGTTTTCACTGTGGGTGACTCACAAGGAAGGGGAGGGAACGAGGACTTCTGCTGTACCACCAACTGGTAGACTGCTCTGCTGAAGGATGCATCAGCTGTAGAAGCTTGCGCCAGGGTGTAAGAAGGGTAAAGAGTGCCACATAAAAGTGTGACAAGAGTCCCATATTGCTGCTTTTAGAGCTTTCCAGGAGCGGAACATCTTGAAGTGAGGCTATCGATGCATCATGACCTCTAGTCAAGTGAGGGAGGTCACCATTAACTCCTAACAAAGCAAGATGCAGCCCACAATCCATTTGAAAAAGTCTCCAAGAGGAAATCACTTCCTCATTCATATGTTCTGCAAAGCAAATAAATAGTCCAAGTGGTGTGTGTGTGGTTTTTTGTTTGTTTTTTTTCCCCCTTCTTCAAATAGCCTTCATCCTCTGAGATCACTCGAGGACTGAATTTCAGATGTAATTTCAGGGACACTCAGCCCTGGGGGCTCCCAGTTCACCTACTTTTCTAACTGAGGTAATGGTAATCAGACAACCAACATTCACTTATAGGTGGGCTCAGGAACATGAAGCTAAGGGTCTTTAATAAAGGGCCTTTATTAATGCTGATAGGATTAAACTGAGGTCCCATATCTTGGTAGGTTTTATTATCAGAGGAAAGGTTCTAACAATACCTTTTAGAAAACATACTATAACAGGATGGGTGACAATGGAAGGGTTTTCCATCAAAGGCTAACAAGCACTAATAGCTGCTAAGTGTACCTGCAGGGAGCTAAGAGATAGTCCAGAAGTTTTAAGGAAAGAAGGTAGTCCAAAATTACAAGGATATCAGCATCCTGTTATCCGATGTTGGTACCAGATAGAAAAAAATTTTCTCCTTTGCTGCATAGCACTTCCCTGTGGAATCCCTCCTACTGTTGTTAAGGATGGATTATACCACTTCTGAAAATGTTTTTTCTTGATTCATCGTCCATCCACATACCAAGTTGTTATGTGGAGGGAGGATGGATTAGGATATCTGATCTTGCTTCTGCACTTAGTTCTTTCCAGACCTATTAACCAAATATGGATGTGCTGACATCTAGAGAATGCTGGGAAATCAGAATTGTCTGGGCCATCTGGGAGACTAGGTGGGTTAGGTAATATCTTTTATTAGACCAACTTCTGTTTAAGAGAGACACAAACTTTTGAGTTTACACAGAGCTCTTCTTCAGGTCTGAAAGTTTGTCTCTCTCACCAGTAGAAGTGGCCTTATCCATTTTTGTCTCTCTAATATCCTAATATCTAACAGGCTACAACAACACTGCATAGAATTATGGGCCATCTGGGAGCAATTAAGATCACCATGGATCCCTCTTGCTTGATCTTCATCAGAACCGAAAAGTAAAAAAGGGATAGAGTTGGAAGGCATGTATGAGCTGTCCAAGCCATGGAACTAGAAATGCATCTTCTTTGGAGTCCTGACTGTGGTCTTCCCTGGAACAACATATTGCATCTCAAGAGAACAAGAAGTGCCCAAAGAGGACGCAAGACAGGGACCTTGATTGTTGAAATATTTTGTAATAGCGGGTCATGCAATTCCCCTTCATGGTTCCTGGAGAAGAGCCTGTTGAGGATGTCTGCTAGCTTATTGTGTATCCCAGGGAGGTACACTGTCGAGAGGGTGATCTGGTGGCAAATAAACCAGTTAAAAAAATTTGACCACTTATATGCAAATAGAGGTAGATCCTGCTCTGCCTTGTTTTTTGATGTAGAATAGTATTGTCATGTTGTCTGATATGCCTGGAGATGCAGGATCAAAATGAATAGTAGGAATCATTTGCAGGACTCATGTACTTCCTGTAGCTCCAGGAAACCTGTGTTTAATTGGGACTCAGAGGATTCATGTGCCATGTGCTAGGTGTTCATCCATAGTAAGAGGTATTTGTGACAAGGTTTTTTTGTGGTTTGGAAGGGACAAAAAAGACCCGATACATACTGGCTATCCCACCAGGAAAGAGAAGCCCACGCTGTGTGACTGTGCTTGCCTGGCACATAAACTGTCCATAATTTAAGCCTGAGGACAAAGTCTTGTGAAGAGTGTCACAAATACTTGAAGCCAAAAGGTTGGAACAGATGTAAACTGTCATCTGGGGGCTCAGCCAAAGCTAAGTGAGGAGATCCTTCATACCTTGGAATCTGTCCTAAGGCAGGTAAGCTTTGGCACGGAGTCCAGGATTGCCTCAATAAAATCTATAGTCTATAGTAGGAACTAAAATGGAATCTTCTACATTTATTCAAGGCCCTAGTGAGTGTAGGAGACTGAGTAGGGATAACGTTGCTATCTGCACCTCCTGATGAGATCTCCCCATCAAGTAACCAGTCATCAAGCTAGGGGAAAACTGATGAACTCTGGCAACAGAAGAGAGCTGCCACTACTGATAGCGCTTTTGTGAATATGCATGGTGCTGATCAGGACGCTGATGCGGTTCACCTCTCTGATATTGAGAACGCCTGCTGGGAATGGGGTCCTAGCACCAAGGGAACCCCCACAGATTCCAGTATTGCCTAGGCATAGACCATTCTCCCCATAGCCAAGAGCCACCCCACATCAAAGTCTGGTGTGTATATGGTGTTCCGGTGCCTCTGCGGCAGGGGAATGACCTCCCCTTCCAACTCTGAGGACAACTCTTCCCTCAGCAACCATGGTGGTGCCATTCCCACCTCTTCTTACTGGCTGTGTTGGAGGGAATCGTGCTGGAGGAGCAGTACTGTGAGGCCAGAGACTGGTGCTGGGGAGTTGGTGATCGATGCCAGGTGGAGTCAAGGACTGCTGTGGTAATCCTATAGCTGGTTTCCCTCTGGGCAGCACCGTATCCACTGACACTGAAGGAGGACCCAGCTGATCTTGTGGTCTCCCTTCCCCAGAGACCTTGGTAGTTAAAGGATCTCGGGGCGTAGGTGGTTCCAGGAGTGACAGAAGGTCTCTGGTCACATGGAAATCCTACAGTGTGGAGAGAAACTTCAAGTGCCAGCTGCCCCGACTGCTCCTGGGAGTCAGTGGTGGGTCCCGGTTGGGCTTGGAGCCTTGAGAGGCAAAGCTGCCACTACCTCAGGTCCAGAGAAGACTAGCAGTCCAGCGGGAGTCTTGTCCCATCCCCTGCTTTTTTTTTGTTCCTCTTGGGCATCACAGAGCGACCTCTCCTGGCGTGCTGTTTTCTGTGCCTTTTCCATGGTACCAGCATGGTGAGTGGTGCCAGGAAGACCCCAGTGCTCGAGGGGCACGCCACATGGGTGCCAATGTGCTCCATGCCAAATCAGAGCGGTGTGGCTCAGAGGCAGGTCTAAGAGATTCATCCATTAGCAGGGCCTTCAAATGAATATCCCTGTCCTCTTTTGTGCATGGCCTAAATCCCCTGCAGATTCTGCACTTGTTGCAGACCTGAGCTTCCCAAAGGCACTTCAGACAGCTCAAATGGGGATCACTCGCAGGCATGGGCTTATTACAAGTCATGCATGGTTTGAAGCCTGGGGATCAGTGCATGCCCTATCCCTGGAACAACATCCCTAGATGGAACTGCTATCTATAGAGACTACTAATTCTACACTATAACTATACTCATCACTAACAACTAGAATACAGAGAAAAAGCACTGGTAGAAGGCTTGCAAAGGTAAGAGACATTCCAGCAATCATAACAGGCAATAAGAAGGATCTGAGAGGGTAAGGAGCCGGAGGCGCCCCTTATACTGGCTCATATGCGTAAGACTCCAGGGGGTACCAGAGACAGACCTATGGTACACTGAGGACCATATCTCTGGCACTGGTGCACAGGGTATGCACACACCTAACATGAAATGGACATGAGCCAGCACTCAAAGAACCAGCTGGCTTGACCCTGCTTTCCTCACAGAACTCAGCTAACTCCTCAATTTAAGAATCTCTGCTGTTTTTGGAGCACAATGTGATCTAATGAGGAAGAAGGAAGCAAAATCCATCCCTCAACATCTACCCTGTAGAACTCTCCCATCAGCCACTGCCCCTTAATTAAGATTTAGGGTGTTATCAGCCCATGCTAAGCAGATTTTAATACATAAACTCACTGCTCCAATGAAACGTGTTTTCTTTCAATGTCTTCAGAGATTGTGGCATATGATCAGGAGATTTTGGGATTGGAATAATTACAAGAAAACTCAGCTGTTTTGGAGTTCTGGGTTGAGAAGTATGGGAAGTCCTATTATAACAGGAGGAGACATTGGCTGCCCTGGATCTGTGTTGCTAAGAGCACTGCAGGAGTAGGAGGCTGTAAACTCCAAACACATTGACTGCTCGCTTCACGATGAACCACACAAGTCATTGTTTAGTGTTATGCACCAAGAAATACTAGTGATGAGCAGGTCAGAGTGTTTCTATGAAAGACTGAAGTGTCTTTGGCAAGATCAATAAATGTGACATTGTTATCCTCGTGGGAGATCTAAATGCACAGGTTGGTGTTGATGATACTGGATATGAACACATTATGGGAAAGACATGGCGTCCCAGGACAGACCAACAATGGAGAATGTTTGCATTGCAGCCTATGCGATCTGTACACTATTTCCACACAAGGAAAGAAACAGACATGGAGATCAAATGATGTGAAGCTTCACCTAGAGAAGCAACTTGACAATTTTGCCATTAGTAGCACAGGAGAAGATCACTGTTGGGTGCCAAGGTGTATGTGAGACTGATGTCAGAAGTGACCATGTTGTTGTTGGGATAATCAAAATAAAACTAAAGAAGGTTACACGGCAAGATGTAGAGTAAGCATGATACTGGAAAGTTAGTAGATCCAGCAGTGACGGTGGATTTCCAGCTGCAGATTAGCAATAGCTCTGAAGAGTTAGACACTGATGGAGGACATAGATGAACAATGGTGGTAGATTGTTTTTTCAATGAAGCAAGTGTGGAAACACCCAGGACTACGGAGGCAGGTGAGAAGATCTAAGAAAGACTGGCTCCAACCAAATACATGGAGGCTTGTTAAAGGGAGGAAAGAATTAAAGAAGAGAATTCAGCAAGAACAAGACAGCAGTAAAAAAGTGATTGCGCAACAAGAATATGCGGAGAAAGATGAAGTTAAAAGATCAGCCAGAAGAGATAAGAGCTTCTCTTGATTTATTTTCTATCCATTCTGAGGATGCATACAGGAGGACATCACAATCCTTGAAGCATTGTGGCACTGTGAATGCTCCAGATTGTACAATTTTAACCACAGAGGAAGGACAGAGAGCCCATTGGACAGAATGTTTCCAGGATGTGCTCAAACAGCCTGGACCACTAACACACATTGAAGATGTAAAGAAATAGCAGACTTAACTATATCACTATATAAGTAATTGTCTGTGGAAGTAACGGAGGCCATAACCAGCTGAAGAGTGGTGTTGCATGTTTTAATTTAACAACTAACAATGAGATGAGATAATAGGCTCAAGTGGAATTAGTCAAAGATTAATACAGCACAATACAGAAAAGCTATACAGATTGGAAAAGTGACATTGCAGTTTGGTTTTTTTTTTTTTTTTTTTAATAGGATGAAAACTGCTGTTGATAAAGTACTCGGGGAAGCTGAATTTTGATCTGGTAGATTGAATTCAGACCAGGTTTCCACCTTAAGACTTATTGAGAAACACTTAGAATACCAACGGAGAAGGCTTTTAAACTTCCTTGATTTTATGCAAGTGTTTGATAGTATCCACAGAGAAACTCTCTGGAAGATCCTGAGACACTTTGGAATTCCAGCAAAGATTGTTAATTTGATTAGAAGCTTTGTATGATTTTTGTGCTGTCAAGACAGAGCGCAGAGACATGGAATGGTTTAAGATCAGTGTTGGCGTTTCTTCCCCAAAGTGATTTTTTTTTCACCCAACCAGATTCTATTTTAGCCATTCCATCAGTTTTAATTTCTCCATCTAGCTTGTGGCATTCCCAAGAAATGCTGTAGCCCATAAGGCTAGCCTGCTGGCTTGCTTTATTATATCCTGCCTTTCTTTACTGGTTTGCTGTTTGTTCTTATGTATGTACAACTTACATTGTATTAAGTTTGGCTGTAATGCAAGAAACCTACAGGTCTATATCCTGTATGATAGTTCAAGCAAGTTAGTATAAGTTTGGCTCGTGACCTTTGGCTTCGATAAATGGCTTAACCCCTTAGAGTTCAGGGCACTAACTAGGTTTGGGACTCAACAGTAACTACAAGGTACACTGCAAGAACATGGATGTAATGACTAGAAACCGGTTCAGGCCAGAAGCAACAAGTTCTGAGAATGAGCTAATTGGCATTAATAGACGTGAATGTTATTAATATGTGTAAACATACTAGTATTCAGGACGGTGTCCTGGTCCTGTAGGAGGGCAGATCATTCATGTGGGAGCAGCTTTTTTCTACTTTTGCCTTCATGTTTTAGGGCTTTTGCTGTTTATTGTTAACTACTCAGCATGTGACCCTTCATTCTATTAGTCGTCATAAATCTCAAGCACTCAGGAACCTGGACCATCAAACTCAGTTGGCATGCCAGGGACAAGGTGTAAGTATGCTAATCTAGGAAGCTTTTGTAAGAAATGATATCATAGGTGCCCCCAGAATCGTATTATTTCTTTTTGACTCTGTGGTTTGGAGCTCATACCTTTTTCACTTATTTTAATAAGTTTCTAAGGCTGTGCTTTGTTCTCAGAGCGAATGTTCTAGTTGCACACCCCAAGGGTCCTTGCAAAAAGACTGAACTCCCTACATTTAATTCTGTGTAGCCAACCTTATTATCTTCTAGTCAGATCATTGGCGAGCCTATAATAATATACAACTGTTTAAAAATAAGGTAACACTGCCAAGTAAAAACAAAAAGGCTACAATGCTGCAAAGGAGTCTGGAAATACACTTTGGGCCAGTTCCATCTATTAAGGTACATAATGAGTGCAGAGTAGCTTTTGCATGAGAGTATTTGATGAATAACAATGTAGAACTTGAAACTTAGACTTTAAATTAGTATTCAATACCTCCTAAACTAGCATAATTTGAAGCATTTTTATAGGTACAAATAGGTACATGCTATTTCAATGAACTGTAGGGTCTTTATAGATCCAAGCTTCCCAAGTTTTCAGAGGTTCTTCAACCAAATCATTAGTCTTTAGTGAAACTGAAGTAAAACCTATGACCAGCAAATACATACAAAATAGAGATGGTGACATTTCTAAAGGAGGCACTAGGTTCTTTTTTACATCTGTTTTACTATCATCAGGATATGGGCACTATAATTGACATTATCCAACCAATCACACACCACCACATTCCCATTCAAGTTAGTGTTGTGAAAGAGAAGATTAGCAACTAAGGAAGTAGTAAAGGGACAAATGCTCTTTTAGAAGGCTTTTAAGAAGTGCTGTTAAGAAACACAGCAACAGCATTTCAAGTATGTTCAAGTACCAGTTTCTCCCTCATTAGTATTGCCTTGGATGCTAAACTTCCCTTTGTTAGTTTTTGTTTTCTTTCTTCTTTCCCACCCTCTCACAATCTTGAATTGTGACAAACAGGTCATGGTTGGCCAGCGCCATTTAGTTTGGAAGAAATAGAATGATTTTTTTCACTCCCTCTTTGCTACAGTGGATGCAGTTTCTGCACTGTTATTTGTAGTGCCCTTCCTAGTAATGTTTTGTCACAGCAATACAATATATATCTATAGGATTGTAAGAGACCCCTTTTTGTAAATATTGCCACATGATCAATGAAAAAATATAAATATACATAGGTAATCAGTAATTCCATGATCAGAATGAAAGAAACTGAGCTATTCAATATTTGAATTGCTCAAGGTTACTGCTGAACTACTGCTATATATGTTAGTTCCCTTATCCTCGCCATGGAAATCATCCATGAAGCACAGAATTATTCCAAAAGTTCTGCCCACATTCAGGATTACTTTGTAGTTCTACTTTAGTTTTGATTTAAGATTATACAACTTACCTGGGACTTCTGGTGTCAATAAGAAAGGTTGATCTCCTGGTTAAGGCATTTGACTGGCAGTCAGACGATCCAGGGTCAATTCCTCCTTTTGCCATAGGGCCCTGGGCAAGCCAATTGATTTCTCTGATGCCCAAGTCCTCTGTATCTACAATGAGGATAGTACTAATTTCCTATCTTCCAGAATATTAATAAATAAACAAATCAAATACTTGAAGGGGCTCAGATACTGAGGTGTTGTGCAAATAAATACGCAAACAGAATCAAAAGTGTTGCTTTGAGCTAAGCCAAAAGTGTGAGACTTTTCAGAAGAGAAAAAAAATTTAAAATTAAGAAAACTTGGTTCTTTGATGAAGGATTCCTTGAAGTTTGGTTAGTGAGGAGAAGGCAGCAAAGCATCACAAAACTTCCCATAATCAATATTTTATAGCTACATTATTTTAGAGCAAGGTTCTACAAACATACAAATTATGCAAGCTTGGTTTTTGTATTTTTATCACCAAAAAGTCTAACATAATTAAAGCCTTACAATGAACAATTTTTCCCTTCCCATCAGAAACAGTATACATGTTATGTTCAAATGATGATACAGAAACCTGTGAATTTTACTTATTTACAAACACTTCTCTCTAGAATAGTCACTTGTGCACTGCAATAGGTTGTACATTTCAACTGAAAGGGCACTCTTCTTATTCCTTTAAAACATATTTACATATCAACAAAGACACTTATGTCTCATTTTGACAAGCACGTACTATTTCTACTGCCGAAGAGAACACTAGCTATTTTCTGCAAAATAAATGGACTATCCATCATATCACATATTTTGCTAAGAATCTTTTCTTCTTGGTGCAGGCTGTCACTTTAATTTATATTGCATTTTGGAATTGTGTGTTCTGTAACAGAGGCATGTGTCACAACTCAGGGCAACCACCAGGAATAGTTCAGGTTTTTCTTTATCTAGCTTGAGTCTTTGAGCTTGGCCTCATGTAAGAGGTGATCAGGAGAAAATGACCCACATCTGATGCATAGCTTCAACAGACTTGTTTTTGCGTAACCAATGGTGGGGAATTTGCATTCACATCCCTCCTGCATATTCCCCAAGTAAACCTCAACATTTTGTTCCACATCCATTCTTGTCTGGGAACCTTACAGTCCTTTGAACCTTCACATCTTCCTCCTCAAGAAGTCACACAATTCCAGCCCACAATAATACATACATCATTCATTTAATGCAATGAACCCAAAAGATACTTAAATTTAATTTAATGTCTCCCACAGATATTGCAGGAAATTACCACAATTTTCACAGAACCACTTTAGGAGCTCATCAAAAAATATGAAACATGAAGGACTCACGTTTATTATATCATAATGCCTATAAGTGGCCATGAAACCAACATTCCAATTCTATGATAGTTTTCAAGTTTTTGGAATTCTTTTTATCTTAATCAGAACAAAAAGCCAAAAAAAAAAAACTTTTCTTGTAACTGAAATCCCACAATATTTCATTTAGGAAATGTCAAAACATAATATTTTCAAAACAAAACATGCTTCCTGGGATCTCTGGCAGTTGCTGAGTGAAATTTACATGATTCTTGTCTTGTTTCATAGCTGCCCACCACAGTAGGCAATGTACAGCCATGAAATGGACAAGAATCATGTCAATTACAGTTGGCCCCAGTCAGGGCTTCATTATCCGAAGCTGGAGGATAGCCCTGCCACGTGGACTGTCCAGGGCTGGGACCCCAGGGCTTCCAAGCTCCTCAGACTGCCCAGCTCTCAGGAGCTGGCTCCTTTGGCTTTGGGAGCCAGCTGGTCTAGTAGTCTGGGAGCCCTGTGGTCCTCAGACTGCCCTAGCGCTGTGTGGTGGAGCTGCCCTGCTGCTATGGAACCCCACAAGCTCTGGGGCCCTGACTGTGAGGTAGTTCTTTAGGTGGGCTGTAGAGGAGGCAGGGTGGTGAGCTAGCAGGAAAACAGTAAGGTTTCTGCTGGAAACCTGCCTGGCAAGCAAAACCTGCCAGTATTTCAACAGAAGAATCATCAAAATCCACAACACATTTTGCTTTCAACTAATTGTCATTTTCTGATGGAAAAACATTCCACTGGAAAATTTCCAACCAATTCTAGTAATGGCAACATCCTAGATTCACATCATAAAAAATCTGGTACTGCTCACTTAATCATCAGCTCTATTTCCATAGTCTCTTCTTTAACAGAGGCAGGTTAGGCCCTTGTAAATAAACATTTATTACAAAAACAAACAACAATTGCTCAACCTCTCAGTATGTTTATAAGACCTTTGTTGCCAGAGGACCAAAATCTGCAAAAACTTAAAAGATTTCAGTTATTCTCCCTGCACCCCAAAACTTGAATCTCTGGAGAAACCAAAGGGTGCCACGAATGCATGAGAAATAGGAGCAGGACATCAAGCACCAGAGCTAGTCACGTCTATCTTTGCAGTAACTGTGTATGATTATGGATATAAAATATTCTCTAGCCAAAATCCAAAACACTCTTTTTTTGATTCTCCAGTATCACAAAGACAAAGCATTTGTCTTCTGAGGGTTTCTCATACGGGACCCGGATGGCTGAAGAGGCTCGTGTCAGTCTAACTAAGGAGCTGCAACCCCATGTGACTGACTTAGAATACAGATCCCTCACATAAGAATCCTATGGTTCTTAGGATTTCCACGAGACAGGGAGCAGGGCATGAATTTCTAAAACAACAATTCATGAAAGAATTTGAACTGAAGAACAAGACACAAACACATGGTTCCAAAACCCGCTGAGGGGAGAAGGCCATGGCCCTTTATTGTGCCAACTTCTATGTTTTACCACCAAAGGACAACCTAACTCCTGAAAAATGCCAGGAACCATTGGCTGCAACACAGAAACACTTCTGCCATGGAACTGTGTGCCAGGATACAAGGAAGTTGCTACTAATAGTTTCAAATAGGAAAAAAGCAGATCTTAATTTTGCTTGCATACCGCGACCATTTGATGGGTGTTACATATCCCAGAAGAGATTTGTTTAAAGAATATGCCAGAATTTTCCTGCAGGATACATGATTTAAAATAATTCACATTTACCTGTTCCTTATTAAAAATCTTCCAACCCCCCCGCCACCTCCTTTTGATTGTGTCATTCCTCTTAGTTTTGCTGAAATCTAGAAAACTTTAGGATCAAAGCACAAGTAACTCTCTCATATACCTGGTAAATTCAGATTGTGAGTTTCTTGTTAAAATGGACTCAACTACCATTTATCCTGATCAAGTAGACTTTAAGAAGCAGGTAAAAGATCAGTATCGTATATTATGTAATATAAGACTGATAAAAAAAGATAGTGAAAAGGTTGGATTGGGACTCCAGTCTTTCTGTCTTTCTCTTCCTCCACTTTACTGAATTTGGATTCTGTGATTTCTGCTCAAATTAAAAGTTTGGACTGTTGCATGCACAGATGATCTGACATCATCTACCAAACAACGAGACAGTTCTCTCCTCTTCCATGTCTGGTTCAATACTGCCTTTGAACTTCCAGCAGCTGGCATCTGTAACAACCTCTGAGAGTTCAAACAAACCAAAGCTATATACCAAGGCTACAATGCTCTTTATTTCTACACCCAAATCCTGTTTCTAAACCACAGTACAAAATAGTTTTAGGATCCCTGAAATTGTGTTAACTGGCTCCTGCTCTACAATGATGCCACAAAACGTATCACAGCCACTTACCTGATCAGCTCTATGCTTCAGGCTTTTACATTGTTTTTTTGTAGTTGCAGTGTCACACAATGACACATCCTGAGCATTACTGGGATATGTAAGATGTATGGCTTGGGTTCATGGTCATTTTTTATGTGCTGCATGCACCTCTTAATCTGGTCACACGTTACTGGATAAAATTAAATGTGAGCTTTTTTAGACGTCACTCTTTAAATAATTAAAAGATCTCTGTATTTCATATCAGCTAGACAGATTAATTTTGAAACTACGTACTCCGGTATCACTTACTATTCAGTATATTTGTCCAACAACTATCAACCTCAGACACCCAGGAACATTTAAACATGTATTAAAGTTGAGATTTTATGCAAGAAACTCAAAATAGCCATACATTATTTTCTTAGAAATACCACAGTAACATATCTGGAACCCAAAATAAGAGCCTGTGTTACCGAGCGTAAGCCCAAAAACTGACCAATGATAAAAATGGTGAAGCGAGAGTATTGTGACAAAGTGAGACAAGATGGCTGCAAGCAGTTGGTGGAAGGCCTTTTTGCTACAAGCTGAGAAGGGGTTACTTTAGGTCAGTTAGGGGCCTGACTGACAGGGCCCTCTTCTGGTGAGAGAGCAAGGAGAGAAGCTGCTGCAAGGCTGGTGCTAAGGGGAGGAACTACTGGACCCGGGACAAAACTGATGTTGGGGGACAACAAATGAGAAAACAGGAATAGGTGTGAAGGTGTCAGAGAGCTAACGGAGGGAGGCAGAAGGGGACACTGAGCAGAGAACCCCGGACAGCGCCCACTGTTCCTCAAAAGCAGCCAAGGAGTCAGTGGACGTGGCCTACAGGATCTCTGCTTGGAGACGTGATATGGACAGAGGAACGGAAATAGGCCCGTCACAGAGCACCTCCTCAGCCAACCTTCTTTCCCTGGTGTTGTAGGGGACCACCTGGCCAAGGCAAGGAGGAGGTTGATGAGGAGGTCTCCTGTCTGTGGGGCTGCAGATAGGGGTGCGTGTAGATCAGGAGATGTGGGGAGAAGTTCAGCCAGAACCTCAGGAGGTGGTTCTGGAGAAGCCGGAATAGGGGCTGCAACCTGGTGCACTCCAGATAGACGTGTGCCAGGGTCTTCCTCATGCCACAAAAGGAACAGGTATCGGGATGGGGGGTGAATCGTGCCAGGTACACGCCCATGCTCACGACTCCATGAAGGAGTCGCCAGCAAATATCCCTGGTGGGCCATGGAACCAAAATGGAATACAGACTGTCCCAGCGGGGTTTCTCACTCTCGACAGATAAGAGGTCCCACCACTTGGTGTCAGGGGGGACATGAGGGTGAGGAAATGGACAGTATGGGCAATGAGCATGTACGGGTATGCCCGTGGTGCAGTTCAGAAGCACACCGGCAGCAGATCCTGCAGCTGGCTCGGGGTGTGCAGAGGTGGTGGACAGGGGCTCACGGGACCAGGGCTTGCTGAAAAGGTCTAGAGGGCCAAGGATGAGGGGCGGGTGGGGAGCAAGAGCTGCTCAAGGTAGGCCTGAGCAGCAGGCGGTAAGGCTGCCCTCACCTCCTGGAGTACGCGCCGTGGAGGGGAAGGGGGGGTTGGAAGGGTGGAGAGCCCCATGGGCTTGGGGAGCCACCCAGCCCGCCCTCCTCCACCCCCTCAGTCTTAGTCCAGGAGGTCTCCAATCTTGGTGATGCCTGCCAGGACCAGCCTCTGGCACACCGGGAGGTACTCCACCACCACTCACTGAGATGGGGGTTGTGTAAAGACAAAGCTAGTGGCGACAGAGAGATAGGCTTCTCTAAGGTGGGAGGCTGCTCTCCTCCTCATAAGGGAAACAGCTAAAACCAAGTGCCTGTTTAGGGGAAGAACTAACACCTTGGGGCCAACAATAGGACAATACCCCCACTGAGGGGACAGGGAAAGGTATCCTCCTTTGTGTTTGTACATTTGTCTCTTTTTGTCTGGTGAAGGAGCTCGCCTCAGGCCTGTCGAGGGCTACCTTGAAAACACTGTCTAGGATGGGGCAGATTTACCCCAGACCCCACCACTGTCAGAATAGGAAGTACTCAGTCTGGTGAGACAGAGGAGGTGCCTTGCCACCGTATTTTAAAAAAGTCACTTCAGGTCTACAACAGTTGATCTGATAAAACAAAAGTCACACTTTGCCTGTATTGGATCAAATATGCAAACTAAGAATAAGGGTATGTCTACACTGTAATTAAAAACCCATGGCTGGCCCATGTCAGCTAATGTGTACTCGTGGGCCTTGGGCTATGGGACTGTTTAATTGCAGGGTAGATGTTCAGGCTTGAGCTGGAGCCTGGGTTATGGGACCCTATGAGGAGTGAGGGTCCCTCAGCTTGGGCTGGCCTGAACATTTACACCACTATTAAACAGCCCCATTTTCAGTACATAAGAATGCTCCTCTGTTGTCAATATGCAGTAAATCAGAATTTTTCTTTTAAAAAAATAAAAAATTTCATCATTTCACAGTTAAACAGGTGCCCAAGTCATCTGATGCTGGCCAGCCAGGGATTTTTTAATTGCAATGCAGACATACCCTTAGAGGCTTGGATGCCAGCTGGAGCTGCCTGTCTAAAGGACCACATATGCTATGGAAATTACTCACATAATAATGTTTTAGAAAGATGTGTGTACCAGCAATAATCTTGCTCTCATAGTTTTCATTTACTTTTTTTAAAATTCATTTTGAGCATTGCCACATGCTCCATGGAACTCTTGGGGTCCCACCAATACTGATTTCCAAAGCTTCAGAGATAACAGTTCAACACGAGAGAGTATTTATGTCCTCCTGTATCTAAGACTGTACAATCAACTGAGCTAGCTAGCAGCCCTGGAAATGAAGGCATACAAAAGTTTTGGGAATAATTGTTTTATTTTTAGATTTTTGCAATATTTCATGTGTGACAGATTATGTACAACAGCAGCTATGTACACCCATTACGACCTAGGCAGATCTTGCTTTTACTAGTCTCCTGTATCTTTAAAAACTCCCTCTTCCTTCCCTTTCTTTTTCCTCTTTTCCCCCTGGAGGTAGTTCTCCTCTCTCTGTTTCCTCTGTTTTATGTATGCTCATCCTGTAAAAATCAATGACACTTTGGTAAAAAAAAAATTTGCATTCTTAACCTTTTGAGCTACAGGTATTTTGCACCCAACAGCAGCTTATAGGTATGATTTCAAGGAGCCAGGCATATTTGTTGTTTTTTGGACACATTTATAAGCAAGTTTGTATTGCAGATGACATGTTTATATTCTGCTAGTTCTAGGAGCTACCTTGGGAACCCATCTATAACCAACTCAGGCTCACAAAAATTATGTAAGCCTACAATAATGGAGTAATGAAGGTGTGTTTGTCAAATCAATTTATTTGACAATGTAACCAATATTACCTCATTATCTAATTATTCACCATAAACCATGTCATATATAAAAACAGAGCTTTATGATATCCATGAGCTGCAAGCCAGCCTGCTACATGTTAGATGACTCTCATCTGAGATTTATACACCTTTTACCCAAATGGATTTCAGAGTATTTTTCATACTATCTACCTCTCCTTCAAAAAGTCACCTTTCCCATGAAGTCTGTAATAAATTAGTCAAGAACATTCATTATCTTATATCTTGCCTTCCTCGTATTTGTTATCTACACAGAGAACCATCAACTGAACCATCATGATGTGCACGTCTGAAATGAGCAGTTATATATAATCGTATTGCTGTAATCCACATCCCATTTCACCCCATACCCTCCTTTCTTCTCACCATCACAACTTGCTGACTCCCCAATTAATATTTATATTATGAACTCTTTAGACTGGGGGAGGATGGGTCACATCTTTCTTTGTTTGCTGTTAAGCATCTAGCATGTTTTCGCATAATAAATACAATGGACCATCTTGGCTGCTGAGTGGCATTTTGAAGTACATAAGAACACTCCTGTGCTGTCAATATGCAGTAAATCAGAATTTAAAAAAAATATAAAATTGCATCATTTCACACAAACCAATCTGTGTGGGAGACTATAATTGTATTTTGGAAAGCTTATGCGATTCTCATTTACATTGGCTAAGCCTCCGAAGGGCCTGATGTTCACAGCACCTCCAGCTCCTAAGGACTTTAACTGGAGTTGCAGGGACTCGATACATCTGAAAATTGAGCCCAGAAATTTGCACATACTGCTCAGATAATCCATAAGAACAGGTATTCTAGGTCAGACAAATGGTCCATTTAGCCCAGTATCCTGTCTTCTGACAATGGCCAATGCCAGGTGCTTCCAAGGGAATTAATAGAATAGGTAATCATCACGTCATCCAGCCCATCAGCCATTCCAAGCCTCTGGCAAACAGCAATCCCTGCCTATCCTGGCTAATAGCTATTGACGGACCTATCCTGCATGAGCTTATCTAGTTCTTTTTTGAACTCCATTATTGTCCTGGCCTTCACAACATTCTCTGGCAAGGAGTTCCACACTTTGACTGTGCGTTGTGTGAAGAAATACTTCCTTGTGTTCATTTTAAACCTGTTGCCTATCAGTTTCACTGAGTGACCCCTAGCTTTTGTGTTATGAGGAGTAAACAACACTTCCTTATTTACTTTCTCCACATTAGTCATGATTTTATAGACCTCTATATATCCCCCCTTAGTCATCGCTTTTCTAAAATGAAGTCTCAGTCTTAATCTCTCCTCCTATGGAAGCTTTTCCATAACCCTAATCATTTGAGTTGCCCCCTTTCTGTACCTTTTCCAATTCCAATATATCCTTTTTAAGATGGGGGTGACCAGTTCTGCACACAGTGTTGAAGATGTGGACATACGGTGGATTTATAAAGAGGCAATACGATATTTTCTGTCTTGTCATCTACCCTTTCCTAATGAATCCCAACACTCTATTAGTCTTTTTGACTACCACTGCACATTGAATGGACGTTTTCAGAGAACGATCCACAATGATTCCAAAATCTTTCTTGAGTGGTAAGAGCTGATTTGGATCCCATCATTTTATATGTATAATTGGGATTATGTTTCCCAATGTGCATTACTTTGCATTTATCAACATTGAATTTCATCTACCATTTTGTTGCCCAGTCACCCAGTTTTGTGAAATCCCTTTGTAACTCTTTGCAATCAACTTTAGACTTAACTACCTTGTTTTGTATCAGTTGCAAGTTTTGCCACCTCACTGTTTGTCTTTTTCCAGATTATTTATGAATAGGTTGCATAGTACTGGTCCCAGTACAGACTCCGGGAGGACACCACTATTTACCTCTCTCCATTCTGAAAACTGGCCATTTATCCCTCCTTTTGTTTCATATCTTTTAATCAGTTACTGATCCAGGAGAGGACCTTCCCTCTTATCCCATGATTGCTTACTTTGCTTAAGAGTCTTCGGTGAAGGACACTGTCAAAGGCTTTCTGAAAATTTAAGTGCACTATATCCACTGGATCACCCCTGTCCACAGGCTTGTTGACCCCCTCAAAGAATTGTAGTAGATTGGTGAGGCATGATTTCCCTTTAAAAAACCAAGTTGACTCTTGCCCAACAAATCATATGCATCTATGTGTCTGATAATTCCAGTTGTGAATAAAGATTTGTTTTAATTTCTACAGGAGTACTAGATAAATTTTCATATACATATGTACAGTAGTCACTATTAAAAAGCCCACACAGACAACAAATTTCACACTTTTGTTTCCTACATTATCTTTTGGGCTATTTTTTATTTATTCCACTCCCCCACCCCAAGGAAGTGGCCTCTGTGCTTACTTGAACAACTTCAATAACATAAGATGGGGAGATGGCTTAACATTTCTGAATTTTGAGCATTTCTGAATTGAAACTGGTTCAGCTAGTTTTAGCACAGTGGAAGATAAGAACTAAGGACTGCACATAGCTGGCTATTGAAATTCACCATGCTAACCACTTAGCGCTAACTGTTTCAATGGTCAATTATCATAAACAATTGTCTTCTGTATTTGCCAATGAATTGCCAATGAATTCAATTCCGAATTGCCAATGAATGCTAGACAATATTGTGGAAAGGTCTTTTTCTTTTTTTTTTTAAACATGGCATCTTGTATTTCATCCCAAATAGAAAGGCCCAGGTTTCCATGATGACTGACAGATGAGACTTTCTTCTAGAGTATCAAAGGTTTAAAATTATGTGAAGACTGCTCGACATTTGCTTCAATTAGATTATATGAAAATTTACAGTGACCAAGGCTTGTGAGATAATCAGTAACTTTCTCCAATACTGCCAAATTGTCTTCATGATAGAAGATGTACCTCTGTTCCTTCTCTCTGAAACAATTTTTGTAATTGTCTTTCCAAGAAAAGTTTTTACATTCAGAGACTACTTTGTTGCACAGGGCAATCAGACATGTATAGTCAGAGATATATAAAATACAGAAAAGGGACCTGAACTACAAATATTTTCAAAAGTTTAGCAAAGATTATGAAACTGTTGAAAAAGAACCATATCTCAAAATCTTTACAACAGATATAAAAATAGTAGTGTACACAAGAAATTCCAACAACTTGGTAATATTTTGGGAAATATATAATTCAATTGATATAGTCTTATGTACAAATTTAACAGAATTTTGTTATTAACATACCAAGTGTTCAGTATTGTTAGTGCTGAGGACATATGGAGGAATGGAAAACTAAAGAAACCAGATACAGCCAACCTCCTCTTTCTGTTGACACTGGCATAGAAATGCATTCTCTCAATATGGATAAAAAAGACCATTTTCACATGGTCCAGCTGGATGAATCTGGTTGAAGATACACTGCAACTGGAACCTGTTACAAAAAACTTCTAGCTAAAGCTAATACTTATGAAAAACATGATTATAGCTTTGGAATATTTTCAAGCAGAGGGAGGTTAGCCTCCCTCCCACATGTACCACTTATTAAAAAAAAGTTCCGAGTTTGCCTGTTCCAGGGATCCAATATGTATTCTTGTACCTTGATGTTTATGGAGGATTCTATTAATGAAAAATATTACTTTGTTTTTAAAGCATTAATCATAATTAAATTCATAAACTGCTTTACTCACAGGATCCTCTCAAGTATATATGATTTTTCTGTCAAATGAGGGAACAACCACTATAGAAAATAGAAACTCAGACATAAAAGTGATATGCCAATTTATTTATTATTCCCTCTATACTACTGGAGTACATTGATTGAACAAGTTTCCAAAATCATGCAAATTTCACATACAGTACAAACTATTGCTACAATGACATTCAGATACATTACTTAGCTGACAAACAGAAATGATTAAATACTCTATTTCTAATATAAGAAAGCTGGTTCACTAAATTATTACTGAACCTCTGATTTTTAAATGTTACTTTTAAAATGGCAAACACTAATTACTTTTTCCTTCTATAACCAGGTGAAAAACAATATATAAGTGAAAAGGCATGCAGAACAATACTTCATAAATTCAGACATTACGTACAAACATTGTCCTAACAATATTCTGATGTAACAGCAGTTACAACTATTTAGTGCAATGATTGTGAAATCACATACCAACAATAAATAGAGCACTCACTAAATCAATGAGATGCTAAATATTTGATAATTCTAATACTATATCCAGACAATGTTCTCTACTAAGCTTATCAGCACCCTACACAAATAAAATTCCCAGAAAAAAAAGCAATTATACAACAGGTGATAAAGATGTACAGTTAGCCAATCACTTATCTTAATACTTAACCAACATTCTATTTTATATGTTGTATATACTTTTGGAAATCAGCTAATTAATGAAAAGTACGAAATGTCATGTTACTAGGGGCAAGAGGGATCTTTTGGCTTCTTTAAATTCAGATGGCAACACACGGTACCACCTTTTTGTAAAGGTAAGATGATTTAATTGGAATTTTTAAAAGGGATAACAAAATGTGAGTTTTGTGCATAGCAGCAGACATTTAATGTCTATGTTATATTTGTATATGAAATACTCCTTCCATACTTACTCCTAAAACATCTTTTCCCAAAAAATGCTTTGGCAAGCAATTGGAATTCCATGCAGAAAGACAAATACTGTTTTCACTTGGGGAAGAGAGTATTATATATTTACTAGCAGTATAAATTGGGGGAAGGACCAGTGAAGTGTTTTTATGGTGTAGGTTATTTTTTCTTTTCAAGAAGATGACTGGAAAAAAATCCAGGTCTGTTAGTGGAGACTACTGAAAGAGACAAAACGTGTCTAGCATGAACTGACAAACCAGGAATTCTAAGAAAATGACGACATATGGGCATGCTCTGTTTTAATTTTGTTTGTTCCTTTCACAGAATACTCTCTCTCTCTTCTCCAAAACCTGCAGCGTCTGAGGTGGTAACACCATGAAGTTCTGAAGAATCTTTCGAAAGCCTGGTATAACTTGAACGCTGGCTTCGCTTATGAGCCACACTTTTTAAGTTCTCATTCTGGACTGCAGTTGAGTTGGAACTTGAGCCAGGGCGCAGGATGATTTGAGAAGAATCTCTGACTCCTTCAATTTCTTCAAAATTTTGATTAGCTCGATTGGCTGGAGCACTGTTGTTATTGAGGGTGACTGTACTAGGTGTTCTGTTTAGATTATAGACTTTCTGGCAAGCTGGCCAGTTCTCCTCCGGGCTGCTTGCTATTAAGCTGCTCTCTGAAGGGCTTTTCTTATCTTCTGAGCAAATTGACATGCGTGCCACAGCTGGATCTTGAAGGCCACTCAGGCTGTGTGGAATTCCTCTCTTTCCACTGTGGCTATCATCTTCAAGCTCAATGAGATTTGCTTTTTCAAGCTGTGAATCATCCACTCCATCATTGTGGAGGGAGTGGTTTGGAGAACTTTCATTGGACCTCACACCAGAGTCAGAGGAATCCTTTTTGTCTAAAAGGGCATCTGTCAAGTACTCCTTTGCTTTGATGAAGGTTCTAATAGGCTCAGATCCATGTTCTGGAGATTTTGGCTGCTTGTCCACTTTGCCATCCATTTTCTTGTCCTTTCCTTCCTTGAGAAGTGGAGTATTATCTGATTCTTCTGTTCCAGACTCATCTTCATCACTTGGCAGTTTCTGATAGCGCAAAGTACCTCCCTTTAGTTTTAAATCTGCTGCCTGGAAGATGCTTGTTCTTTCTGAAGATTTCTTTCCTGAGAGAAGCTTGGAACCAGACTGATCAGATTTTTCATCTTCTTCAGTGATAGGATCCAACGGAGATGCATCATTAGTAGAAACACCTGAAGTACTGTAATCTACAACATCACCTCTCTTCATCAGAAAGGACTTTCTTCCATCATCTTGTTTCTGTTCACCATCCTTTCCTTTTTCTTGTTCTATACTGGAATGGAGGGACCCCGCTGATGTGCTCTGCCCCATATAGAAAGCTGCTGTGCTATGTGGGGAAGATCTGCCACTTACAGTGGTAGAACTTGCACCCCCTTCCAGCTGTGACATTTGAGCAATATATTCTCTATATGCATCTCTGTATTCGGCCTGCACCTTATCAGTAAGCCTTGAGATTTCAACACTAGAATCTTGAGAATTGAGACTTGAAAGACTTGGGGTTCTGCGAGTTTGTGACTGGGGAAAGAAAACAACAATAAAACAAAGTATTCCCCTTTCCTACTTATTTTACTATGAGACACAATAACGTATATGCATGAATGAAAAACATTTGTCTGTAATGCTGCATGGCTGTTGAATTCTTAAATATCCATTTAAAAGATCTGCATACATGCTTACTAGTTATATATTTGTATTCACACTCATTCATCAATTGTGCAAAAACAGTCATTTCTGTTTCATTGCAAAAGAGAAATTACATACAAACCTGTATTTTATCAAATATGTTTAAAGTTTATCTTTTCTGAAGACATTATATAATTATTAAATTCATTTAATATGTTGAGTTTAGACTTCTCATACACACATGCATATTTACATTTATATATATATATATAAAATATTATATAATATATATATTGCATATTAACATTTATTTTATATATATACATATATAAAAAATTTCTAAAATTTAAATGTCAAGAAAAACATTTCATTGCAAAGAAACGTGAGGGAGAATTTTGAAAATAATTAAAAGTATTAGAGTTGAATATGTTCTATTGAAACTTTCATTGTATTTATCTGGTTTCAGAAAAATCGGACTCTCAGATTAAAATATATAAACTCTGTCCCTCACCTCTTCTCTCTTTGTTCCTTCTCTCTCACTTATCCTTTCTCTTCCAACTTCCTCTTGGTCCTACATGCATACTTTTTATTTTTCTGTTTGTTCCTTTTTTCCTCAAAAACTGTTCATGCTCCCCTCAGCAAGCAACCATGTGCAAGAAGCCACACGAAGGGTCTCACCAGTAGGCTGTAGTTTGGTAACCCACTCAGTACTACTACTAAGGTCTTATGATTTATTAAATATTAAACAGCTTTTCACAAGATTCTTTTCTGTGGATTAGGATTCTGTGAAGTAGCCAAACATGATTAATGCTGAATAAAATGATATATAAAATAAATGTCTACTATATAACAACAAGCTACTAGAGCAATTCAGTATCCATAATGCAACACTGCAGTCTCAAAGATGGACATGGTTAGTTAGTTATGCATAGTCCCTACTGAATACAGCTAAATTAAGTCACTAAGAAATCTTTCATTTGGCTATCCATTTCCAAAAGGTGCTTTTTTCCTTTTAGAGAATAAGCTGTTTTTTCTTTTTCTTTCTTTCTTTATTGATACAAAATTGCTACATATCCTCTGAATAGTGGATTCCAATACTTCCCAAAAATAGACAGTCAAACTGACTAACTTCTTAGTTTTCTGAATTAATGTAGTGTCTCTGTTCTGGTTTTAAAGTTTTGATCTTACAGTATCAAAGTTGGTTTTTTTTAATGTTCATCTTACAAAATATTTATCTCCATTATTCCTGGGCTCTTGATATGTAAAGAAAAACTACAAATAAAAGACACTGAGGCATGCCATATTGGTGTTGAAAAGGACATATTTAGACTGGATTCTACCTGCAGTGTTGGTAAGAAACATTCGGCTATGTCCTAAACCATTCTGTGTACATTTCAGTTATAACTGATAGTTAAAAACATTAGCCAAGAGTTGTAATTACTGATTTTGGGTGCCTCAGTTTTTGGGTGCCCAACTTGAGATGCCCGATTTCCAGTAAGTGCCAAGCGTCGACCTTCTGAAAAATTAAGGCTCAATTTTTGAGTGCCCAAAATTTGAGGCATTGAAAATCACTAGTTACTTCTGAAAATCTTGAGCATTACCTGAAAGCATTTTTTTCATTTATTAACTGTATAATCTGAAATTCTCTGTAAAGGCCCCATATATCTAAAACTGCTCATGCTTAGTGTCATCCTGGAAATGATAAGCCAAAAATTATATGCAGAAAACCTGTTGGAGAATGACAGTGCTAGGAAGAGGATCTCAAATCCATTGTTTATAATGCTGGATCACTTGCCAGCACAAGACCCAGGCTCTGGCATCAGTCAATATTGTGCTTGTTTAGAATTAAAAAAATAAAATAAAAATCATAAATACATTTCTCAACCTTTGAGTGATGCATGTTGGTACAAGTTACTAAAATATTTACAATGTGTGCGGATTGAATAGTTTGATTAATGGAATTTACCTGATCAAATATGTAGTATGTACCTTGCCTTATGCAAGGAGAGCTAAGTATTTTGGTTATGTTCTCCCACCTGGAGAGGAATGATCAGGGAGGGGGGATAGCTACTGGGGGTGAGAGAAAGTGAGGATGAGGCAGTGAAAATGGTTTATTTGGGGGCTGCTCCCTACTCTCTCCAAACTACAGTCTTGGGGCAAGACAGAGCTGAGGGGGTACATGGATAGACAGGGTGGACTTGCGGCCTGCCCTGTGATTTAGCAAAAATGATTTCCCACATAATAAATAACCAAAATACATCTCTTTAGTAAGTACCTGCCAACTCAAATTACTGTGATGGGGGGGAGCTTCATCGAGACCAATTGTGTTCAGTTCTTCAAAGCTGAAGTTGAGAGCGTAGGGAAGCTGAGCAGAAAGGCCAGTAAGCTCAGTGTGAGGCAATTCGCTATTATGCACAGGACGAGGAGCAAGGTCATTGTGAGGAATCACACTGGTAACATGTTCACTCACTGCACGAGATTCTTCATGAACAACCTGGTTTTCTGTGTTTCTCATTTCGAGTACCTGAACGTATAAGAACAGCACAGATGTCATTACACAGCAGAGCAAGATGAAATGGTTTGAGCAAGTAATCTCCCTTAAATTATAACAGTTATATTCCAAACAACAGGGAAATGTAACCACTATTTTAAAAACATATCGTTACATATGTGTTTGTGAATAAATCAACAAAAAAGACTACTTGGGAGAGATCTCTTTATGGAACAACAGTCCTCACCGTCCACAGTGAAAATCATTTTTAACATTTAAAGCATTAAAATGCCAAAAACTATCAATTTTCAAGTGTGCAATTCCTGTAAAACAAAATACTAATTACAAGTTTAAGAGTGAAAAAGCAAATATCACAGTTAATAATTTTAATACACTTCAGTCTCACAATAAAACACTGCTGAGTAACCATCAATATTTACAAGTCTGTGAATTAGCAGCAAAAACACATTCTACAGTATAGGAATAGAGAATCAACAGTACAAAACCATGTCTGTGGAGAACTTAACTGTCTTTGATGCCTGTCCCAAGCTCCCATTAACAATGTTTATTCACCCTCCAGTGGATGGAAGAACAGATTTTAGTATACGTGTATGGCTTGACAGTATCAGCGATACACAAGCCATACAGTGACAGGCAGGTGTACATCCAATACTATCAATACTCAGTAGTCTGATTTTTGAGGCGCAGTAATGTAATGATACATGCTTGCACGTTTACCATGAGAATTGACTTATAGTACCAAGCAAAAGAAAAGTAGATGAAGAATTCTAGATCAAATGTAAAACAAAAATCAGCTCTCTGTTGACATGGAAGATTTAAGAAGAACTCAAAATTTTATCTTACTGTGCTTCGGAAAAGGTGCCAGTCACCAAAATTCATGCTCATTTCCCGCTTCAGTTCATCGATATTACACTGAGCCAAGACACGACCATTTATGTTTGCCTAAATAAAACAAGTAAAATGATGTAAAACGTACCTGGCACCTTTAAAAAACCTACCGTTTAATAATAAAATTAATTTGGTCAAGAAATCATCTTGGACTCTTGCGAAGATTTTATTTTTCTAATCTATCGTTTACTTGAATTTTATTTTTTTAAAGTAATCTTGACTTCGCTTTTCAAATCTTAAAGTTCCTTTAAATAATAGAGGTTACCTTGGTAGCCTTGAAGTATATGCCATGGACTGCCAAATGGCAATTTCAGAGTCAAATCCCAACTCCATGATCTAGCTGTTTAATGGAGAGCATTAAGGGTGACAAACTCTCCCCCCACAACCCTCCAAAGATGAAGAGTTATGTGTTACTCAAAAGTAACTACTGATTGACCAGGAACAAATTTATTAGAACTCTAGTCACACTCGAATAGCTGTGGAAACATGAGACCAACAAAAAGAGGTAACACAAATATCAAAAGCATGGCTCAGGAAAGATTCTACCCAAAACCTAACTGCCTCCAGCAGTCCAGAACTCTTGATCAGACCAGGATTTTCCTTTTTAAAGAGGCACTGGTTTGCGGACGGTTCCACTGTGTAGCCCCAGAGAGGAGCCGGACACAATAAGCAATATTCTGATATTGATGAGTGTCATAGAATACAATCTTGTATTCACACCCTACATACCATTGTAATAATCTTTGTACAAAGTATGTCTTGTGAGGTATCATTTGAAAACTCATAATTTGCTGGTCATTATCATGCTGATAAAATATGAGTGGCAACAGCTGATGTTACCTAGGGGGGTTGCCTAGGGAGGTGGTGGAATCTCCATCTTTAGAGGTTTTTAAATTGTGGTTTGATAAAACCCTCGCTAGATTTATTTAGCTGAGGTTAGTCCTGCTTTGAGCAGGGAATTGGACTAGATGACCTCCTGCGGTCCCTTCCAACTCTAATATTCTATGTGAAGTTATAAGATTGCACTGTATGATGATATTCATACATGTTCCACTCCCACAGCCCTACCCAAACTAAGGTTGGAAAACAGGTTTATCCTAAATAAAGGAATGTGTGTTCTGCTTAATTTGCATTTAAGCAGTACACAGAATCATCAAGCAGGGAGATAAACTAAGAAAGCTCAAACAGGTGATTAAAAAGAAGCAAGAAACATCCTTCCACATAGACTCATTGTGACCAGCTGAAAATATTTTTCAAGAGGAGTATTAAATGTATAAAAAGGAGGAATGAACATCCCAAAGCACTCCTCTCTTTTCTCCTACATATCACATTCACTGTACCTCAAATGACAAAGGAAGCATTTGTTGAACTGTGGGAGAAAAGGTCCTGACCTACAGGGTTTGGTCAGTAAGACTGTTGAAAGCATGCAGTGAGAAACTGCTTGAATCTGATATAGTTTGTTAAATTAGGTATTAGTAAACATCTTATCTTTATTTTTCTTGTAACCATTTCAGAATTTAAGGCCTCATTATTTGTGCTCACTTTAAATCTCTTTCTTTATAGCTAATAAACTTGTTGTATTGTTTAAATTGAAGTGTCTGGGTAACTCCATTTGGGGTGACAAATTATGTGCATATTGTTCTCTTAAAGGAATAACAGACAATGTCATTTGTACTGTCCAGGACAGGGCTGGGCAGTACAGAACATAAATTCCTGGGGGGAAATTTGGACTGTAGGTGTGTTGGTGTCACCCTGCAAAATAACCAAGGCTGGTGAAAGCCAGAGTGTAGCTCCAGCGTGGCTGGGAGGCTGCAACTACACACAGACACTCATGGCGTGGCTTGCATGCTGGCAGACTGTTTATGAGCAGCCCAGGAGGGAGCTACTTCCACAATGCATTGTAAGGCACCCAATGCTGCAGGGCAGGGGAGACACAGCTGATCATTAATCTGGATTGTACCCTGATATGTCACAGTGGGGAAAGGGCAATACAGAGAGGTTAGGAAGAGTAAAGAGAAGGGACAAAAAGAAATGAAGTTTATAAAGACAGCTATCTAAGTATCAATGACAACACAGGGTGAGTGATATAAGTGGAATGTGTTTGCAGGATATGAAGCTTAGACATGATGGATTAAATATGAAAGAACTGTAGGATGAGCTATGTTATTAACCAATGTTTGAAAAAGGACATCTTACTCTTTTAAAAAAAGGTCTTTACAGATATTTAGGGACAAGAATTACAGGGATTTATAAGAAATATTTCCTATTAATTTCAGGACTAGGCTTTGGGACTGAGGGGTTTCCTTTGCTTCACAATAATTGTGACAAGCAGCAGAGTCACTTCATGAGCCAAAATTATTTGCAGAGTGAACTGGCTCCCCCTTTCTATTTTCTCCTAATCAGATCTACTCCATAGCAGAAATCTCTCTATTTATAATCCAATCTGCCAAAAACTGGGCTCCAGTAAGAGAAGGGGATGTGGCCCAAAAATCTCCAGTTGTCACCAACCCTCAGAAACTAGAACAACAAATATAAATAAATGCACAGTATATTATTTTTGCATCTTTGAAGAGTGATTTGGAATCTTTGGTATTTAATCCAGGTAGAATGAGTACTATGACAGTACGTCCAAGATGAGAATGGAATAAAGATGACTAAGAGGTAGCACAAAGAGTTTACCATCTAAAGTGCCTGAAGCTTATATGTGCCAGTTAGAAATAAGAGAAGAAATCATATAGAGATGACCACACAAAGTTCTTGAATAAAAGTATTCCTTATATGATGCAGCTAGACTTGTAGGAACAAATCAGGCTTTATAAGAGATGACTGACAGACATCCCTAAAATACCTTGCATCAGAGAAATGCTCTGGGTTATCATTAGCAGTACATTTTGGAGTTTTCCAAGCTGTTAGGGAGGAGTAAAACTGCATTCCACCATAGGAGTGCTGCAAATACACTTCAGATTTCCCTTATGAAAGAAAAACACTCCTTTTATGAGACTGAAGAGAGGACAAGATTAAAGGGCTGGGGGTAGAGGATTGACTCCATTTTTTGGTCATTGATAGACTCTATATAAAATTAGGCAATGGCTATAAAGGCATTTTTGAATGTGCACAGCAGTTAGTGTGAAATCATTTTCAGTATGATTTTCACAAACTACTTGATGGCTCCAAACCTATAAAGCTATAAGACTATTCCAGAGGAACTCTGGATATGAACCAAGAAATAATATCTGGAACCCGAAGCCAGGCAAACTCAAATTAGAAATAAGGCACACATTTTTAACAGTAAGGGTGATTAAACAATAGTAAAAACTAGGAAGGAAAGTAGTGGATCCTTTATCTCTTGATATCCTCAGATCAAGACTGAATGCCCTTCTGAAAGATATGTTCCAATCAAAGACATGTTATCAGGTTTCATACAGGGGTAACAATGAAATTCTCTGCCCTGTGTTATACAGCAGGCCATATTACATGATCTAATGGTCTCTTCTGAAATCTTAAAATCTGTCTTATGAATCTATGTGGAAAATCAGGGAAACATATTCCAGCGTGTACCCTGGGATTTTGGTTGGTAATTATAAAAAGGATCAAATACAGATTTGGGATATTAAAACTATTTTATTCTTATTATTACTGAGCATGTTGTGGAACTGACTCCGTTTTATGTTTAATCAGTGGCAATAGTGAAACACATCATGGAAAAATATTTTACTATTTGGTTTGGGGGGATACCTGGAACATCACCACCACCATAAAAAAATCTCCTCCTATGAAGAATCCCCTCCACATAGCCTATGTGGACAGGGTGACCATGTATCTGATTTTTGCTGGCCAGTTGAGCCAATGGAAGTGACAGCAAGCCAGCTAAATGCATATGCGTCATAAGGACGACCTCCCACCAACCCTATCACAAGCTGAAATCCTACCCTTCCATCTAACTAGACCCAGAAAGCCTCAAATGAGCACCTATTACGTGAACTCTTGAACCACCACTCCCCTGTATTTACCCTGACATACACATGGAAACCAGAACTTACAGAAAGCCCAGCAAAAAGACGCTAATATAAAAGTGGCTACTAACCCAGCCTGAATGCTTCTCTTCACTTTCCTAGCATCAGGGGGGATTGTGGAAAGGACTGTGAAAAGGCAGTGGGGACAAAAAGGAGCTATTTTAAGCAGAAGGGAAGGAAGACAGAATAAATGAGAGAGTGAATAAGTATGGCAGAGAAAGTGAGGGATAAATGGAAGGAGAGGTAAAGAGGGAGGCGTAAAGGGTGAGGGAAAAGAAAAGTACAGAAAATATAAAAACAAAAAACAGAGGAAGGGGAGTATATAAAAAGAAAATGAGAAAACTAAGAGATAGGGGAACCTTGGACCATGGGAGATTATTTTATGAAATAGGGGCAGGGCCTGAAGATGCAGGAATAGAATATATAGTCACAGGGCTGGGCCTTGGACAAAGCAATGAAGGGTAAATAGATGCCCATACTTTATAGCATGTTCCATATTTTATGCTGAAAAGGGAGAACATGGTAAGCTATGGGAGGGAGGAAAGGGGATATTTTCTCCCCTTTTGACTCCCTACACACAATATATTTGCCAAAATCCTCCTTTACACACTTTCCTGACAAAATACTTATCTGTAACAACTCCTCTGGGTCAGGGATCCCATTTTCATGCTTTCAAAAAAATGTGGTTATCTTCCCCGGGGCAAAGAATACCTTTTGAGATTAGGCTTTTATAATGCATTACTTAATTCAAGTAGAGAGGGTAGTTGTAGAAGTAGTTTTCCTGTGTTACCTCTCACACAGAGCACCCAGTTTGAGTGTACGAGGCCTTTTAAGTAGGCTATGCAGAATCTTAATACCCTGCACACGTCCAGAACATTCCATCATTTTATATATTCTGCCAGAAGAAGGGAATAAACTGCGGAAGAACTATATCCTAAATTTATCAGAAAACATAACAGGACTTTGGAAAGGAGAGAGGAAAAGTTGGCAGGCACATTTTTTCCCCTTGATCTAAAGTAAGATAAATATGAGTCTTATCTGAGAGTAAAGAAGTCAATTAAATGAATGCTTTAAGAAAATTACCACGGTAAATTGGACATGGTAAATTAATTACAATAATGTACAATATTCTTTTTGCAAGAAAACCACAGTTTGACATTTCAGTTTAGTGACTAGGGATCTTACCTCAGTTTTAAATACAAGATAACAAAGTACTCAGGACATTTTCTTTTCAGTAAAGAAGCTGCATTACTTTGAACATACATAGATAAAAGTATTATTTTGACAAATCAATATGATTCAATAGCTTTTTCATGCAGTAAGCCAGTTAAATAATTTCTTCTACACATGAATCTTTGTGTTTCAATGCTACGTAAATGATTGAAATGTAATAAAGGATCACCTTTCTTATAGTTGCAGAGTACTGAGGTAGCATACTCTGATCCAGCCCTTCTATCTGCTTCAGCTTCTCACATATGGTTTCCACACTCATTGAGCTCAAAGGCACATGTGACCCTCCTGTGGCTGATCCGGTGACTGTTCCTGTTCCCTATGCAAGTGGAAAAATGTGCATAAACAATATATTCAAATGTTGAGGATGTCTGCTTTTTAATAGTACACGTTAACACAAATCAAAGGGTCTTCAGCAACATGCATTTTTGGAGATGGAACTGAAAAGTAAGAATACCATGATTAGTGCCAAATTTTCTTAATAGAATACTGAGAAATACTAACTAATGGTGGTAGTAACAACACTAATAATGAGAAGGGAATGGCTGAGACTCTGTCCCTCTAGAAAAGTGTTCTAGTTTAACTAAACTAATTTAAAAAATCAATATACGATATAACAAATTAATATATCACTATAAGCAAGGGTTAAATGACAGTGTGTCACCATTAATGGTTTGCACAAATTTAATTGGGTCAGATTTTAAAAGCAAGACAGGCCTTACCAAACAACTTGAAACCACTACTTTACTCAAACTCTTTATGCTAACTTCAGACTAAGTGGCTTAGGTAATTTTCTCAGCTTCCAGGAGTAACACCAAAGGGGCTGCAGGGAGAGAAAATTAATGCATCTACAGGTGGCCAGTACAAGCAGGCTCTAAATTCTCAGAAAAGTGTCAATTCTTCCTAGTTGTGCAGGCTCTCAGAGAGGTGGCTAAAGCAAAGTGAGGGGAAGAAATGTAAGATTTCTAAGAAATCCGGAAGGACAAAAGTCCAGAACGAAAATGTAGGTAATGTTCCCACATAAAACACTTCATCCAGTCTCAAATTTATGAGGTACTTCCTTGGTGTGATCACCACACTTATGACATGTGCCCTGATCAGGCTCCGGTGGGGCAAAGAAAAGTCCATGCTTCGATGTTGAGGATCACAACTACAAAAACAAAGCAAGCAATCAAACTGACAAAACAATACTATCAATATTTAGTTTCTACTGGGAAAAATCTACTATATGTATGCAATTTCACTATTCTGTTAAAATATATCCAGAGAAAACTATCCATCTAGATTCTTATGCCACACCCATCAGCAATGTATTTGAGCATCTATATCAGCAATATGTTTCAAACTGTAATTGGGTCCAAATATTTATTGATGTAGGGCAATCTGCAGAATATTGCTTTCTTTAAAGATTTTACACAGCCTCCATGGAAAACACTCATTCATTACTCAATAACAATAACTAGACTGGAAAAGAACATTTTTTCAAAATAAACACCTGTTATTTATGCTAGAGGATCACACACTTAGTTGCTTCTGTAGGTCAAGCTCATTGTACATACCAGGGGCTCCTACCATCCTCCATTCCCCCCACAGGTTCTATGTGTGCCACCCTCCCCATCCCTCTCTATTTCAGAAACTCCCTCTAACCTCCCTCCTCTCCTCCCTGTATACCAGCATCTCACATTGTCCCCCCATGTAAGGAGTTCTGCACCCCTTCATACCTCCCTTTCCCCTTCTCCAACACGACAAAGCCTCGGTATGTCCCCCATACCACTGTTCTCCATTCCCCTCCCAATACCAGAGGTTCTGTATGCGTCAATTCCCCTTTTCTCCCATGCCCCGTATTCTTTCCCTTGCCATGAACTCTGTGTGCCTCTTTCCCTCAATTATTCTTATTTCTTTTCTTTTTGTCTGGGAGATGAGTCATTCAGGATGTCAAAATTTTAAACTGCACTGGGACATGGGCAGAACAGAAATGAGGGGTATTGTTATACTGGAAAGTATTAATGGCTGCATTGATTTATAGACCGTTACAAAGATAACTGAAGCTGCTGGATCTGCTAATCAGATGCAAGGGACTCTGGGTTCCTCTCCCCATTTCCCTCTTCTGGTTTTCTGATTTTCACAAAAATCAATAGATTTTTGTCCACTGATGCCCAGAACATTCCCTGAAATTTTGGAACTGACTGGACATGGTGTTCAAAAGTTATCATGTTACATACAGACAAACAGAAATTCCATCAAGAGCTCTTTTGCTTGAATAGCTTGTATCAGTTCCCCAAACCAAAAAAAGTTACAATCCTGCTGGTATTACCACGTCTACACTGGTAATGTGATTTTTTCCCCCAATACTCCTAACTGACATAGCTATGCCAGCAAAACTTAATTGTAGATCAGGGCCAAGCTGAGTGTAATGCCTTGTTTCACTTCCCTAAAAAGATTTAAAATTGTAACCATGTGACACACTGGCAAACCAGGTGCCAGCTCTTGCCAAAGCTTTAGGTCTCAGTTGCGCATTGACAAATGCATTGCTGGAAACCAGTCTGTTTCACCTGTGCGTTAGTCTGGTTAAGGCAGGTATTGAATTTGTAACTATGTTTAGACTTACAAAATGCTTGTAAGCTGCTGCATGCATTAATCTCACTTACAGTATCTTTATCCCATGTTCTAAGATAATATTTAAGGTTTTGCTTTATAACTGTAAATAATGTTTTCTCTGAAACTGTGAACCCCATCAGGATGGATTGTCTCCTGCTCATCGAGAAGGCTATGAAAACTAAATGGGCCACTGTGGGACATGAAAATACAAAGACTTTGTTAATTGACTCTTCACACCCATGAAGAGGCTTTGTGCAAGAGGGCTCCTCCCCTCCGCTTGAATTCTTGAAGAAGGAAATAAAAATAGCTGACAAAATTTTTCATCTCTTTCACTATTTGGACTCTCACAGGGCTGGAGCTATGAAACAGAAGCAGAGACCCCCCAGGGTCAACCTGGTTTAGCCCAAAAAGACATTCAGAGCTGAAAGATTACTACAGCTCTGTCAAAACCATAGACTAACACATTTGTGTATAAAAGTTTGCTTGATTCAAGTTTGTAATAATTCTCTTAATCAATAAATCTTTAGTTAGTTTATTACAGGACTGGCTACAAGCATTGCCTTTGGTGAGAGTGCTAAGGTCAAACTGACCTCAGGTAAGTGACTATTCCCTTGGGACTGACAGCAGCCTGAATATTTTGTGATCTTTGGTGTATAGCAACCAATTATCACTAAGTCCCAGCTTGCCTAGGTGACAAAATCGAATGGAATACCTAAGGGGAACTGCCTGTGATTCAGGGGGAAAGATTGTTACAGTGCTTTAGGAGTTCATATTTGTTACTGGGTTGGTGAAATCCAATTATAGAACACACAATCAGTTTGGAGTCTCTGCCTTGATTCTTGACAGTCTGTCCTGAGGTTGGCACTAATGCTCCAGGCAACGTGGCACCATGGTTTAGTGAAAACACACGTGACAAAGAGCACAAACTGAAGCAAATTCTCATCCTAGAAAATTATACTTCTCTCCCATAAAACAGAATCATCGAAATCTGGGATTGGAAGACACCTCCAGAGGTCATCAAGTCTAGCATCCTGTGCTGACGCAGGACCAAGTAAACCTAAATCATCCCTGACAGGCATTTGTCTAACTGTTCTTAAAAACCTCTAATGATGGGGATTCCACAATAGCTAATATCTGTTTTCCTAATAGCTAACCTAACTCTCCTGCTGCAGTCAGATTATTTCTTCTTGTCCTAACCTCAGTGGACATGGAGAACAACTGATCACCATCCCCTTTTAAACAGCCCTTAACATATTTGAAGACTGTTATCAAGTCGCTCTCCAATCGTCTTTTCTCAAAGCTAAACATGCCCAGATTTTTTAACCTTTCCTCATAGGTCAGATTTTATAAACCTTTTATCTTTTTTGTTGCTCTCTTCTGGGCGATCCAATTTGTCCACATCTTAAAGTGTGGTGCCAAGAACTGGATACACTGCTCTATCTGAGGCCTCAGCAGTGTTGAGTAGAGCGGGACAGTTATGTCCCGTGTCTTATTTTCAACGCTGTTGTTTATACACCCCAGAATGACATTAGCCTTTTTAGCAACTTCATCACATTGTTGATTCATGTTCAATTTGTCATTCACTATAACTCAAACATCCTTTTCAGCAGTATTGCTGCCTAGCTAGTCAGTCCCCATTAGCTGTGTATTTAATTTTTCCTTTTAAAGTGTAGTACTTTGAACTTGTTTTCATTGAATTTCATCTTGTTGATTTCAGACCAATTCTCCAATTTGTCAAGGTCATTTAATCCTGTTTTCCAAAGTGTTAGCAACCCTTCTCAGCCTGGTATCATCTGCAAATATTATAAGCACACTCTCCATTCCATTATCCAAGTCATTAATGAAAATATTGACTAGTACTAGAGCCAGGACAGACCCCTGGTGAAAGAGACTTCAATATTAAATTTATTTCTACATGTTTAAAAGGAATAAGAGAAGTTTCAAAATATTGTAACATTTATTTAGAGGTAATAAAAACAATGTAAAAATATCAGAATAATTGGGAAAGTACAGAAAGAGTTAACTCTACCCACAGAAGAATATGGTTATTGAAAAGTGCAGTCTAAGAGTGAATACTCTACAGTACAATTTCAATTAGAAAATGTAATGGAAGTCATTAAATAATTTTGAACAGTTGGCATTTTGGATAATGAACACAGTTAACAGTTTTAGCATTGTGACCCCCTTTTAGCTAACAGGGAGCTTTGGATAACTGAAGTTTAACTGTATATTTAGGCTTTATCTTCTTGCCCATATACAAATATTTGGATCAAGTATGATTAGCAACTACAGCCGCATTAGTTTAATATGAGACTATGGTGAAATATTTCCTTTCCAAAGACACCCTTATGCATTCCATATCTATTTAACTATAAACATCTAAATAGCTACGGTACTAATACACCATCTGAAATTTCAGACCAGTCCATACAGTACTATCCTAATTTTATCATCACGTTTTGCTGTGACACTGAAGGTTCTCAATCCTTTCTCTTCCTTTCCTAGACAATTAATTTCTGTCTGTGGCATCATAACCTAACACACACAAAAAACAAGGTTACTTACCAGTAACTGTTGTTCTTCGAGATGTGCTGCTCATATCCATTCCACAATAGGTGTGCACTCGCCACCATGAGCTGGTCTCAGGAACTTTTTTCCCTCAGCAGATACCGTAGGGTCAGCTTAGATGGCCCCTGGAGTGCTGCCCTCATGCCGCGGCACATAAGGCACCGCTAATCCTGAAGCCCCTCAGTCCCTTCTTTCTGCCAACTCCAACAGCGGGGATGGGGGGGCGGGTCTGGAATGGATATGAGCAACACATCTCAAAGAACAACAGTTACTGGTAAGTAACCTTGTTTTCTTCTTTGAGTGCTTGCTCACATCCATTCCCCTATAGGTGATCACAAGCCGCACCTTGGCAGCGGGTAGGAGTTATTGGTGAGGTGCCCTCAGCATGACTCTGCCGACTCCTGCATCCTCTCTCACCTGTTGCACGATGGTGTAGTGGGATGTAAAGATATGCACCAACGACCAGGTGGCGGCCTTGCAGATGTCCTGCAGGGGCACTTTCTCCAGGAAGGCCGATGCCGATGCCTGGGCCCTAGTTGAGTGCACCGAGATGGGCCCTGCTCGTAGCAGCACTTAATGCAGTCGGTGATCCACTTAGAGATGCGCTGGGTGGAGACAGGGGATCCCTTCAGCCGGTCCACCACAGTGATGAAGAGCTGTGTTGACTTCCGGAACAGCAGAGTCCTCTCAATGTAATAGACCAGGGCCCGTCTGACATCCAAGGAGTGCCATCTCCGCTCCTCCTCCGACCCATGTGGTTTTGGAAAAAACACGGGAAGGAAGATGTCTTGGTTATAGTGGAATTGTGAGACCATCTTAGGCAGGAAGGCTGGATGGGGTCTCAGCCGTACCTTATCCTTGTGGAATACCGTGTAAGAGGGCTCCAAGGTCAGTGCCCTAATCTCGGAGACCCTCCTAGCTGATGTGATGGCTACCAGGAAGGCCACTTTCCAAGACAAAACGAGCAGCAGGTATGTAGCCATCAGCTCAAAGGGGGGCCGTCTCAGCCTGGAGAGAACCAGGTTGAGGTCCCGGGGGGGCACTGGGTCCCAAATCTGAGGGTAGAGCCTCTCCACCCCCTTGAGGAACCTCCCCTCCATGGGCTGGTGGAAGGCCAAGATGGCCGCCAGGTGGACCCTTAGGGAGGCTAGCACCAGGGCCTGGAGTTTCAGCTGTAGCAGATACTCCAGGATTGCCGGGATGGGTGAGACGCTAGGTTGGATACCCTGGGACTCCACCCAACCAGTAAACTTCCTCTACTTTGCCTCGTATACGACCTGGATGGAGGGTTTTCTGCTGCCCAGCAGAATCTGTTGAACCTGCGCTGAGCAGGCTCTCTCCCCCTCTGTCAGTCACAGAGTCTCCAGGCTATCAGATGCAGGTAGTGCAGGTCCGGGTGCAGCAGGCAACCCTGGTTCTGGGAGAGGAGGTTGTGCCACCTCGGGAGTTCTATGGGTGGGGTGATTGACAAGTCCACCAGCATGCTGTACCAATGCTGTCTCGGCCATGGTGGGGTGATCAGTATAACGTCTGCTCTGTCCCTCTTGAATTTCAAGAGGACCTTGGGCAGGAGCGGAATCAGGGGAAATGCATAGGTGAGGGTCCCCCCCAGTCGATGAGGAACGCGTTGGATATGGAGCCCGGCTTGCAACCCCAGAGCGAGCAGAACCTCGGACATTTCCTGTTCCAGGATGACGCGAACAGGTCCAATTGCGGAACACCCCACTCTCGGAAGATAGAGGTCGCTACCTCCAGGCGTAGGGACCAGTCATGGCAGGGTAGAAATGACCTGCTGAGAAGGTCCGCCTCGTCGTTCCTGACCCCCGGGAGGTGAGAGGCAGATAAATGAAAGTTGTGCCTCACCGCAAAGTCCCACAACCGGATGGCCTCCTGGCAGAGGGCTCAGGAGCCCGCTCCCCCCTGCCAGTTGATGTAAAACATCGCTGCGGTATTGTCCTTCAGCAAGTGAACCATTCTGCCCTTCAGGAAGCTGAGGAATGCCCTGCCGGCCAACCTGTCCGCTCTGAGCTCCTTGACATTGATGTGGAGGCTCTTCTCCTCCTCTGACCAAGTCCCTTGGGTGCCCAGCCCAACACTGATGTGGGCTCCCCACCCCCGGTCCGAAGCATCGGATATCAGGGTGACCGAGGGGACAAGATCCCTGAAGGAGACCCCTGCCAATACCCCCCTCCCCCAGGTTTCTCCACAATTCCAGGGAGGTCAGGACCTCTGGGGGAACTGTGACTACCCTGTTCAAGGGGTGTCTGCTTGGGGTGTACACTGAAGCCACCCAAGCTTGGAGAGGCCTGAGCTTGAGGCGAACGAGCCTCACCATGTAGGTGCATGCGGCCATGTGCCCCAGCAACTGGAGGCAATACCTGGCTGTCATGGTGGGGCACCTGCGCAATTGGCCAATGATGGGACACCATAGCCTTGAACCAGGATAGTGTGCAAGTGAGGGATACACTGTCCTGGACATGCTGCTTGGATCTCCCCCTGATCAGCCAATCGTCCAGGTACGGAAAGATTTGAACCCCTCTGCGCCTCAGGTGGGCCGCTCAGAGGAAGATGACGTTCGGTGCCGACGACTTCCGGCACCGTTTGCCCCCTGCTGATCGGGATTGGTGCCGTCTCCGACTCCTCGGTGCCAAGCCCAACCTGGAGGAGCGGGAGGACTTCGACCACGGTGCCGATGAGGGTGCGGTGCCGGGGACAGGACCCGGTGCTAATGCACCGATGAGCTCGACAAGTCTGACTCGGAGCTTGGAGGGGGGCTCTCGCACTCTGCCCTCTGAGTCTGCTTGGAGGGAGACCTTGCCTTCGACTTCAGTCTTGAACCATCCACCAGGGCCACCCATCGCAGGTTTTCCTCAGGACACCGGCCTTCGACCCCTCAGCTGAGGGGGAGGCAGAGGCGTGGGAAATGCCAACAGGGCCTGTGCCGCCTGAAAAGCCTCCAGTGTTGACAGCTGTTGCAGGGGCGCTCCCCCACTCCCAAGAGTTGGGGAAGGCTCCCTGCGTGGAGGTGCGGGCCCAGAGGTTGGCTCGATGGACTGCAGTTACAGCCAGTCACCTCCAGGCTCGACCCCAACCGTGGTGGGGGGAGCGCGAGCGCTCCACGCACTGGCGTCACCTCCTCTTCGGTAACGGAGAAGGACGATGGGTGGACTCCGGTGCCAATGGAGCGTTCCACACCGAGGAGATGCTCGGTGCCGAAGATGAACGAGGTGGCACTGAAGCCAGGAGGAGAACTGCCTCCATGAGAACAGCCTTCAGCCTGACTTCCATCTCCTTTTGGCTCAGTTGATCTTGCACTTCTCCCTCACGTGCTGCTCTCCCAAACACTTCAAGCAGCGATCATGAGGGTCACTGACAGGGAAAGCCTTGCCACAGGCTGTGCAAGGCTTAAACCCAGAGGGACCAGGCATGGCCCAGCTGTAAGCCCCCCTGCTAAGAGGAGGGTTTCTAACTCTAACTAACAAACTATTAACTATTTAACATTAACTATCAACTACAGCAATCAGCAACAACAGTCCAAACGAGGGAATAGCTACTTGCAAGAGATGTTCCACCGACCGTCACGGGTGGAAAGAAGGAACTGAGGGGCTGCAGGGTCAGCGGTGCCTTATGTGCCGTGGCATGAGGGCGGCACTCCAGGGGGAGCCTAAGCCAACCCTACGGTATCAACTGAGGGAAAAAAATTCTGGAGACCAGTGCATGGTGCCAAGTGCACGCCTATAGGGCAATGGATATGAGCAAGCACTCGAAGAAGAACCCATTGTTCTTCATAGGGCTCAGAGAACATCCAAAGTCTTTGGATAATCACAGGATTCCTTAATCAAAGGACTTGGCCCTGTGTAACTCTTCAGCGCTGCAGAAATTATGTTAATCACCAAAATCCCCTACATTTTTGCAGGAACAGAACCCTTCTTCAGCTCCACTCTTAGCTCTGCTGGACAGAAATCTAAAATCTGTGTCAAAGACAGTGCTAGGAAGGGACAGTGCAGAGCAGGAAGAGAAACATTTCTGAAAGGTAGTATAAGCAGAGCCCTCTATCTGTAAATCTAGTTATTCCAGATTTCCACAGAGTCATCAGAAGTACTAGTTCTATTAGGAGTGCACCCATCTAGCCTCCACAACTGCTTATGGGCTGAAGCTAAACTCCTGTGGAGCTTCATTACTTTAAGCAGGTCATACTGCAAATAAATTTCACTTCTGCAAAGTTTAGAAGCTCAACATCACACAGGTAAACTCTGGCATACAAAACCGAGCCTTCATTAACTACAGTTCAGTTAATCAGGATTTAGCTGTAATCCTTTGTGAACAATGAAGAACATATTTATGTTCTCTATAGTGTTTCTCTCTTTTCTCTTTATTTAATTACTTCACTTTCAGAGGTGATCTTAAGAAAGCTTTTAGAGAGCTTAAGAGATTCAGGGAAAGATACAGGCATTTATTCTTTATAATGAGAACACTTGAAGCTACACTAGACAATATTATAATCTAATTTTTAAAAGGGAGATAAGTCCTCATATACTTCAGGGCATAAGCCAATCAGTAACTGATTAACGTGGGCAAGAAGTTTCCCCTCTGAACTATGTAACTGCCCACACTACAGGGTTTCTTGCATCTTCCTCTGAAGCATCTGGTACTATACACTACTGGAAACAAGATACTGGATTAGATGGACCACTGGTCAGATCTGATATGGCTATTCTTATGATCCCAAACAATATGATGGCTCCTAGGTATATAGGCATATAGGCACATAGGACAATACTTGAGCATTATTTGTATTCCCTTCTTATGTAATTTTTGTGTTTTCAAGTACTTAATTTTTATAATCACTTTTACATTCTTAGCCTTCTTAGTCTCCTATTTACCATGTAGTTTTGGCTGACATTTCCCCACCCACACTCACACTCACTTTTGATATTCACAATTAATCAACTCAATTATTTCACAGCCTGTAAAAATAATAAAAGATATTCCAGTTACTTTTAGGAATAAAATTAAACACAGTTTTAAACAGATCATTTAAATACTAACAAAACTACAGAGTGAGATTTTAAAAAAATAACCAAATATATTTATGTTCTAAAGGATAACTGTAATTTAAGATGAAGGCAAACAACAAAAATCGTTTTTGATTCTCTTGGTTAAAATGTACACGTTACCTTGACTTGATTGCTTGAGAAACTTGTCCAAAAGGGAACAAAAATGGTTATAGCATTTTTAATCATTGATATTAACATTTTTATTCAAGTTGTCATCATAATTCAGAAATTATTAGAGATATTTGGATACATTATTCCAATCTTCTTCCTATTCCAATGTGATTTCTCAGCAACATTTGTACAATGAATGTAGTGAATAAAAGATGCTGAAAAGCATGAAATAGTTTAGTCCACTCATAATCAAAATGTACCGGTTAATTCAAATTAGAATACTTCTAGTGAAAAACATCATCATTTGAAAAATGAAAGACATAAGCTTTGGCCAAAACTATTTTATAATGGTGTTGCTAGCTTAAACACTCTAAGAATAATGTGAAGAGTTTCAATGGTTTGTGAACTGTGAATCTATGAAATACAGTAGCTGTAGATTACCACAAAGAAATAAAGAAGGAAATTTCAAATAGTGTTGAGATTTCTTGCATTTAATCAAAATATTTTAGCAGTCAAGAGCAAGTCATTATTTCTGCATGCATTAGGAGTTAGTTTAGAAAGAAGCATTTTTCTATATTAAAATTATATGGAAAAAATGATTAAATATTTAATTATTTTTGTTAAAGAATAAACTATTTGAAATAGATACACATTAATCCAAATTGCTCTTTATAAAAAGTACTACCTGAAGAATAAGTAATGTAATTGCTCTAGGGATACTGTCATCATGTAAGTGAATTAAAACTGTACTTAAACTGACATTTTTCAGTTTAGAGAACATTACACTGAAAACTATTTGCCATGCAAAAGCTAAAGGCAGCATGTCAAAGCAAATCTCAGGGCTAGTAATGAGCATTAGTTTACAGACAGCCTTGCATGAAGAGCCAGTATGATAGCTTCTGCAATGACTATTAAGTGAGTGAATGACAATTCATAGAAAGTTGCAGTACCTGTCTCAGTTTGTTTAACCCAGATTTACACATCTTTAAGAAAAGGGATAAAAAAGAATGAAAAGAGAAAGAAGCTTAAAGTGAAACATCAAGAATAGGTGTAACGATGTAGCTGACATTTATGCAGTCATATTAATCTAATTTAAAACAGTGCACATAAAGCTAGCTCCGCAATACAAAGTTGTTATACTGAGATTTTTTTCTACTGCAAAAAAGCATTTAAGATAGATATTTCTGATAAATGATCTGCTCCTTTTGTACTTGTAAAAAGCCAAAAGAATTTGGTTGAGATTTAACATCCTAGGATAGAGGAAAGATTTGCATCAATTTTTGCTGTGAAAAATCCTACTTTGCAGCCTAAAATTCCTTTGTCATTTGAAAACTAGATTACACCATCATTTGTTGAATAATTTTGAAGTCCTCAAAACAAAGTAAGGAAAAGAGGTGAAAAAGTAGACTTTGAGAACAAAGGGTTTATAGCTGGTGTTCTAAGGGGATTAATTCTGCATTAATATTTGAAAGAATAAGTGAAAAACTTCCCATGCTCAGACCTGTCCTCTTAGAAAGCACTTCCATTATTTTTAAAGGCTAGACAAGGTTTATGGAGAGTATATGCACAGGTCCATTTTAGGGCCACTTCAATGAATGTATATTATATGCCTCAAGGGATTATAGGTTTAATGCAATAGGGAAAACGTCTTTAAAACAATATAATTATGTTGAGGCATGCTCCATCCTAACAAATGTAATTAGTAATGCTAATTTGATTCCTGATATGTGTGAGTAGATAACATATATCTTGTTAATATTGCAATCTGGTAACAAACTCTTTAGACTGGGCAGAGATCATGCCTTCTTTGCTATTTGAAAAGTGCCCAGCAAATCATGGGTGCTACTGGAAAAGAAAAGTTAAGACTGTTTCATTAAAACTACAACACTATACCCTGCCTCTTACCTGTCTACTTGGATTTTGGAATAGATTAAAGGACACTAAGTTTGTCTGAAGAAGGTATTTTGGAGACTCCAAGGCAAAAGTACAGTTACAGTCAATATTATAATGCCCTGTAGGCCGAATCCTGCACTCATTGAAGTTAATGGCAAAACTTCCACTGATTTCAATGGCATAGAATCAGACCCCAAATCAGTTAATTTACTAAAGCACAGCAGCATTAACTCTAAAGGGAAATTTAACAGTACTCTTTATCCACTATTCCAGAAACCCATGAAAACTGTAGACTAGACAGGGCGGGAAAACAAAATACAAGTCTGAAATATATATACATGCGTGCGTGTGCACACACACAGTGGCTACAATGTACTCAGCACAACACAATGCACAAAAAAACCTGAAGTTGTAATGGTAATCTCACATGAGTTTTACACCTATATCAGTCCATTAATTTCCATGAAGTTATTCCAAATTTACACTGGTGTAGGAAAGATCAGAGTCAGACTCTAAGATTTTAGGGTCTTGGGTTATAAAACTGGCTAACTTTATTGACAGACAGGCAGGAGCCACAGTGCACAAAGTGGTATTGTCCAGCCTTAGAATTACAGAAATGTAGGGCTGAAAGAGACCTTGAGAATTCATAAATAAGGATCCTAGAAATCAGTTTGCCACAGAAAAATGCAGCATTTGTATTTTTAAAGAAAATCTTTTGTTTACATTTTGTGAAAAAATGCAGCATATACAGCAGAACCCTGTCTATCTGAGCCTCCATTATCTGGCTTTCTGTATTAACTGAAACAGGACTCACAGCCTGCGCCTCAGGTGACAGGGCTGAAGCTCTCCAGATTATCTGAATATTTGATTATCTAATCTGGCCCCAGAGAATTTTGGTGTTTTTAATCACAAAAAACTAGGAACCCTGGTCATCAACTCCAGCCCCCTGCACTGAGACAGGACCTTCCCCACAGAGCTCTACCAATTCACAGCAATTTTGACCCCTATAAAAATGGGTCTTCCAAAGATACTAGCTTCTTGCATTGGCCAAAGGAGGTTATTAAAAAGCAAACCAAGGGAGCTTCTCTCCTCCACTCAGGGCTAAATAAAGCAACACTTCTAGCCCCAGCCAAACGCAGGAATCAAAACTGAGCTTTAACCCTGCATGTGGTGCTCCAATAAGATCGCCAAACCAGTCACAGTAGTTGGTATTCATTAAAAATTTCATAAGAATTTTTAGTACTCTGAATTATTTTGCATGCATAGATCCATGCATTAAAGATTAAGTAAAAGCTATTACCATATATAGTGGCAATAATGCATGGATTAAGGGCTCCCTAAATACTTGGATGGAATTATTACAGTCTATTGTATCCATCATTTGTGCATAACTGAAGTGCCTCAAACACTTCTATTGAGATTGTAATAGCTCTAAAGAAGTCATCCTATACTCAATGGAAGCATGAAAACACATTTTTCCATCATAATTAAATCAATAGAAAATAAACACATTAAGTAATATTTTCTCCTTCCACAGAAATTCAACCAGAAAGCCAGCAAGATCAGTATTACCTTCACAGGGGAATCCCCAGAGGTTTGGGAATAGCTACCCCATCCTGACTGACAGAGCCCAAACCTTGTGGAGTACCTGTGAAAGGGCTTTCAGAGGATTATGGGTGGGAGGGGGGCAAACCAGAACCCTTCCAGCCTCCTTCAAACCGAGTATAGGAGAAGACAATCAGATATTAACAAAATATAATTCACAAGCACTACAAAATTCAGAATCAAAGTTTTAACTGCCCCAATTACTTTACACTTTTGATCAAAATAATACAGGTTTCAGAACAGTTATGATCTTAAATGCTGCAATATGTAGGTTCAATAGCATTAGTTAAAGAATGAGAAACACTCCGTTCCAATAAGATCCTTAATGAATGTTATTTTAATCCAGGCTTGGTCTTTATTGCTATAATTATGCTGGAGTTCTTGTTTTTCCCATTGTTACGTAATAAGAAATGAACATTTTATTCAAACCTTTTCCTGCATCAGTGAAAGACAAAAAAATACTTAAAGTCAAAAACTTAAGCTGTTGCAGATAATGGGATAAAGCAATTACGAGAAGGATTAAAACTACGTTAATCCTCTTGTGTTGGCCCTCACCAGAGCTTGATGGCCAGGGATGGTTTTCTATTGACTTCCCCAATTAAGGGTTTAAACAGCCACATATAAAGGAATGTATCACTGTATGGATATTTATATTGAAATAAAGACTGAAGTTGTGGACCATGAAGATCTAAGATTAATTTATTCATGAGTGAAGATGTACCTTAACACGTTAGCTAATGAATATGATGATATATAGAAGATTTTTGTTATTTTTATATAAAGTTGCTTTATGCTGTAACAACTGCAGCAGATTTATGCCGGGATATTGGAACAAAAGAGAAGAGGATAGGAGTCAGCGGTTCAGTTCTAAAAACTAAGTAACGAATGGCCAACTGCCATCCCTCACTCTCTTTAGCCATCAGGGAACTGCTGGTGAAGACTAAAAACACTGTACTCTTAGCTGAAGGCTATGTACATCACAGCTACTGAGAAGGCCGAGGGAGACTAAGGGGAAAATAATACAGTAGGTCTTATAAATAAAATATTAGCTCTTGAATTCATTCACAAACTACATTTATTAGTGTTCTACTACTCTATTTGCCCACCAAGCCACTGATGCAGTGTTAGTGAACTGCAGTTAAAATCAATGCAGACTCATTACTGTTGACGAAGCAATGAGATGCTAAATTTCCACACCACATGACTACTCATTTACCATTGAGGGGTCTGAGAGTGAAGAAAGCCCCTCATCAGTATCCTCCTTGATAACATCCTAACAACAACAAAATGTTATGGTTTGGGTAAAATGATTAAGGGCTCAACAAAAATATGAAGTAAACAATGAATGGAAATGAGTCTAATAATAATACATCATTCCACAGAAACATTTGGTTTACTGGAGTGATTTAAAAAGATTTTAAAACCTTTTAAAGCTTTGCCCAAAGGCATCAATATTCTAGCATTAAAGTGATTGTCACTTTTATTTCCTTAATCTTCCTCAGTTATAAATTCTCTTTTGAACACCAATCTATTTCAGTAAAATATGAAAATCTTTAAAAAGGGATTTTAGTTTTATTTCTATGTGCATCTAGAAAAAAGCATAGAGCTTATTTTTTGCTTTTTTAAAATGTAAATATAAGCTATAAACCATAAGTACTTTAACACAAAACTAAAACTGGTGTATACTGAACATAAAATGTATTTTGTTTTAGTCTGAATTAAAATAATTTAAAATAAGTAGTCCTTTTAAATTAATAATAATTTTATTTTGGCCTGTTGATATCCCAAATGCAATGCAAAGTAATAGGATACAACTATATTTTCTCCTAGCCTTTCATTCTCTCTATATATGTTTCTCTATATAAAAAACGCTTTACAATATTTTACCAAGTGAGATATAAATTTACAAGTGCAAATATTTATGTCATACTACTAAAGTCACATAACGTTATTAACAATAACAGGAAATGGGTATTTTCACTAAAAATCATCCTGCCAATCTCATGTGTCAGTAAAAACTATTCTAACCTTGGATTTTGAATGTTAGAATTAATTTGCTAAAAGTAAAAACAAAATACATTTTACATTTTGTGTTAGCAATATCTTAAAATTTCTTAAAGCTATTTATAAAAATATAGTGTGTATTACTATATTGCAGTTAACAAGCTTACTGTTGTATTACTCAGTATTCTTATTTTGTAGATTAGTATTTTAATTATCCTTCAAAATACTTACTAGGCCATTGTTCTGATCTCTGGACAAACCCATTTTTAGTGGTGGACGTGAGATGTGATGAGAACTGCCAGGGTAGTACCTTGGCATGTAAAGATATGGGGCAAAGAATGGCTATGGAAAGAAACATGTAACAAAAAAAGGGACAAAATTACACAAATCAAAATGTAATAATAATCAAAAGAAAAGTCATTACAACAAAATACAACCTCTGCCTACAAATGCTACATTTAATAAAGTAGAAATTGCAAATACTAAAAACTTTATATATCTTTTAACTTATTCAACTGTGAAATTATTCAAAAACACTAGGCTTAAGCTTTTCAAAACTGCCCAGCATTGACCCCTCTACACCAGATGAAGCCAATAAGAGTTTTAGCATTGACTTCAAAGGGGAACCGATGAAGGTCAATGTTGAACATTTTATAAAGTCCCACCTCAATGCCTATTTTGGGGGGGGCGGAGGGAGTGGGCAAAGAAGAATGAAGACTTTTATTTATTGAACAAAGCTCTTCAATTTACAATTACAGGAACAAGAGCTCACTACACTTCACAAAACTTTGTAATATTCATCATATACAGATATCTATAAAACTACCCAGAAAATGAAGTTCCTGGCATGTAACAGTGGAAGTTTTGATTACAGGTTGCTTGTTGAAGCAATTTTTTGTTTGTTTGTTTGTTTGTTTAAATAAAAGACCAGACATTAAAACTACCTGTTTTTGAGTTTCTTTTATTTTTAATGTAGTTTAATACAATCACATACAGTTTTTAGTTTAGATTCTTGCATTTTTACAGCACATTACAATGCTATAAAACTACAGGAATACAAAACCTAAGTTCTTAACATAAAAATATTTTAAATCGTAATGTACATTTTAATTACAATAAAACAGTGTTTATTAGAATTATTGTTAAATGTGTTTTGCTTTGAAAAATGAGAGATGCAGCAAAAATATTAATTGACTCTAATCACTCTTGTGGAGCAGGCAAGTATCTCTCTCGTTTTGTTTTTTTTTAAACAGATGGGATTTAAGGAGACATCTTAAGTAGCTTGCAAAAGGTATAAAGCAACTCAGTGTCAGAATTAGAACTCTGGAGTTCTTGGCTCCTAGATCTGTGTTTAGTCCACCAGATGACTCTGCCTTGCATATTGGTAACGAAAAGTAGATCAAAACCTCAAAATTACAAATATATTTCCATTTGAAAACCAGGTATTTAAAAAACAGTTTCCCCTTTATTTACATACCATTACCAAATTTAGGATTCTGTATTGTTCTGTGAATACCACATACCATACCACATACCATACCACCACACCACAATACTACCTGCAGCAGCACTCCTGATTATGACTGGATTGTTATCCATTGGTGTGCTATGCAAATACGGCAACTGTAAGTATGGACAGAACATGGAATCCTACAACTGATGACTGAGGTAAGGTAGACAGAAAAAGCCCTCAGAACATTTCAACATATTTGTTTTGATCTGTAAAAACAGTTGTAATTTTGAAGTCAACACATTCAATGTGTTATCTGATCCCATTTTTAATAGTTTTATAAAAGTGCTGCATGTGCCTTTAAAAGGATTTTTTCAAGTTTTCTTTCTTTCTCTGTTCTCTTATAGAGTCATGCAACTTAAGACTGATATGTTTAAATAAAAGAAAGAGGTAAAAAACTGTTTTCCTTCAGTTTCCAGGAACTAATGCTCTTTTGAAGCCATTCCACAATGTTTCAAAATACATATATATTTTGATACATAGGTTCATTTTGAAAATTCCTGTTTCATAATAAGAAAGAGACAAGGTGGGTGAGGGAATATCTTTTACTGGAACAACTTCTGTTGATGAGATAGAGACAAGCTTTTGAGCCACATAGAGTTTCTAGCTCAAGTGCTGTGTGTGGCTCAAAAGCTTGTCTCTCTCGCCAACAGAAGTTGGTCCAATAAAACGTATTACCTCACCCACTTCATCTTTCTAACATCCAGGGACCAAAACAACTACAACTACATTGCATACATATTTTATATGTACACATTTTAAAAAAGAATTTACTGTCTTATAGCTGTTTTCTGACAGTACTGTATCTTCTGATTAGATCCGCATGACTGGGCTTGTATTCCTGCACATGACAACATTCTGAGTGTCCATAGGACATCATTCAACACACGACTTTATCACTAGGTGGAAGGCATTCATCTATTGCTGAGGCATAACGCTGCCAATGTTTCGCACTTCAGTCTAATCACTGAGGATTAAAAAGAATCACAGACTAGAAATGGTTGAAACTCCAAATTTTCTATTCCATGGGAAATTTCAACATTTCAAAATAATTTTAGTTCCAATTCAAAACAAGAAGTTTAAAAAATTTCCATGGGAAGGAAATTCTGAAATCTTCTCATTCTGGAAAAATCAAAACTGTTTTGGTTCAATTTGTCCTAAATGAAATGGAGCACTTGACTGCTCTGACTCCCAGGGACTCCTCACATCTCCCTGACTCTAGGGACAGCTCTGTGAGTTCCACTGGAGAGTCAGGGAAATCCTCCACCACAGAGAAGGGATCCCAGACACCTTAAGAGCCCTGGCTCCAGCAGAGGCCCTCAGGCCTCCCAGAGCTGCCACAGTCCCTCCTGAGAGCCACTGCTGAAGTCATCAAACCTAGCATGGTTCCCAGGCTCCCAGCACTACGTCTGTCTGGGGGATTTTACTGCTTGTAATTATGCCTTTTACTGTCTCGGCTCAGGTAGTCCATGATTCCACAACTGTGGAATTAGCTCTAAATTAGACTCTCCACAATCTCAGCTTTCATTTAAAAAATAGAATGCTTCTGGCCCTTATGGTTACAGGGATAATAATGAAAACATGAGATGACCATAAATAATGGTCCACTGAACATAAACCAGTGGAACTTTGTCTTCCCATGTTTGCAGATGGCCTGCAAACCATGCAGATGTCATGGAGGAGTCTTCTCCTAATCATCTGAATAAGGGCCCAGTAGAGACTCCATCATCGGAATTTGTCATTTTTCCAAGGTTTGTGATTCTGGCCCTGGAATTTGCCATCCTGCTGCAGCCTGCATTTTGACATTACATTTTCTATTCCCCTGACCTGACCTATTTAGAGCTGCCTCTTGCTCTCCAGCTTTCCCCTTAGAGGGATCACAGTGCATGCGCTATGCACTGTTCAATGAAGATGAGCAGGGAACCAGACCTTGAGTCCAGCTTGTAGCTAGGGAACTGGGGGACTAGAAATGTACACTGGTAAGCTGCACAGGTTTGAGCACAGGACAGCAACTGAGGCCCAAGCAGCCAAGAGTACGAACTGCTGAATCTATCTATGAGCTCCCCCCTTCTCTGGTATACATGTAGGAAAGGAGGTTTTGAATCAGGATACCTGGACATTAGTGGGAGCCACTGGGCACCTAGAGAACATAGCAAAACCCAAAACCCAAAACTAAACTCCCAACATCAAAAATAATCATTGCTGAAAATAAATATCAATAAGCATTTTCAATTGTGAACAATGGATGTGTGCATGTATTTGAGAATGGTAAGACAGGGATGAAAGGTCTTTCAAGGGTAGAATAGATTAACATAACCTAAGAATTTAGGAGATTTTGCTGCAAAATTTGATCCCATTGTGCTGTGAAGTACATGGGGCTTTTGGTCTATCCTGGACACCTCTGCTATAATGAGGGCCTAACCTTCTTTTACTGGTCTCTTTTCTTTAAATCGTCTTCTTGGGAATACCTGAGAAGTGGAAATCTGTTGAACATGCTTAAGAAATTAAGAGTGGTCATGCTCTTATTTGTCTCCAAAGTAGCCTTTCCTTTCAGTACAAACAATTTCCTACTACTTTAATTTTTCAATATTTGCCTTAGTATGTGGAACTTGGTGTCATGCTGAGAGCTGGCTCATAAGGACACTTTGTAACTCAAAAAAGAAATAAAGTGAGGATATTCCATTATCTACAGGTAAAAGTGTGAAATAAATTAAATAAAACTGTGGTATTGTCAAGTCCCATGTCCTTGATCAGAGATCTTTACAGCAGTACTCGTCCGGGCCATGCATGCACAGCTCCTGTCTCAAGGCACTGTTGGCGCTTTCTCTAGTACAAGCGCAATCTGAATTCCTCAGTTCCTTCACTACTGTAGAGTTCCATGTTAGAGTAGAGGGAAGGGGAGGGAGAAGGGTGGGTAGTGGAGCACCCACAGCGACCCACACCTCAAAGAACCTCCGTTACTGCAGTAGGTTAATAACCCTCTCTTCTTCTTCCAGTGATGTTCCTGTGGGTGCTCCACTTTAGGTGACTATAGAGCAATGCCCTTCATTTGGTGGAGGGACTTCAGTTTCAGTTGTATGGACAGATGAAAGTACTGTTAGTCCTAGTGCAGCATCCCTAGTAGATGCATGATCAACTGCATAATGCCTTGTGAAAGTATGTGCAGAGGCCCATGCAGCTGCCTTGCATATGCCCGTGATATGAACATTAAGGAATGTTGTAGAAGTGGATATTGCTCTCGTTGAGTGTGCTCTAGTTCCTGAGGGAGCTTGTAAGTATTTTTGTTTATAGCATAGCTGGATTCATCCTGTTATCCATTTGGATAGCCTTTGGCTAGATATGGCTTTGCCTTTCATGCATTCCATCACCGATACAAAGAGTTTGTCTGATTTTCTGAAGGTTTTTCTTCTCTGTAGTAAAATGCTAGTGCCTGTCTGACATCCAAAACGTGGAGTGCTGCTTCCTGTGCATTAGTATGCGGTTTCAGATAAAAGGTAAGTAAATGAATAAGTTGATTAATATGGAAGTCTGACACTATTTTTGGTAAGAACTTTGGATGAGGCCTAAGAGTGATCTTATCTTTATGAAATATCATGTGGGGTGGAGGGTATCATGAGCATGCTAATCTCCCCTCCACGCCAGGCTGACGTGATGGCTACTAAAAAGGATACTTTCATAGACATATGGAGAAATGAACACGTTGCTAAGGGTTCGAATGGTGCCCTAGTAACAGCTTTTAGTACTAGGTTTAGGTCCCATGATGTTGTGGGGGCACATATGACTGGGAATACTCTTTGTAGCCCTGCTAGGAACCGTTTTACTATTGGGTGAGTGAGTATCTTTGTGTGATTTATCTTGTCGTGGAAGTCAGTAATTGTTGCTAAATAGACCTTTAGGGAGCTAATTGATAGATCTGATTTTTTTAATTCTAGGATATATTCTAAGATAGCCAGAATGGATGAGGATGCAGTCAAGATTTGTCTACTTCTCCACCATGAGCTGAATCTGTGCCATTTCTGCAGGTAAGTTTTCCTTGTTGTTGGTTTTCTACTATTTAACAGTATCTGTTTAACTTGTTCCGAGCATTCTAGCTCATCTGGGCAGAATCAGTTAGGAACCAGGCTGTTAGATGTAGCTTCTGTATCTCGGGGTGACAAATCCAACCGTATCGTATCCTGGAGGAAGCATGACTCGTTTGTATATTGACATGTTCAGAATAACCATGTCTGTCCAGGCCAAGCAGCTGTTATCATTATCACTGCCACCTTATCGACTCTGATTTTGTGGATGGTCTTGGGTATCTTTGGAATGGGTGGGAATGCGTAAAGGAGGTCCTTGCTCCAGTTTAGTAGAAATGCATCGCCCATCAAGCCTTGTCCCAGTCTCACCCTCGAGCAGAAACAATGGCATTTGTGGTTTTGGTTTGTGGCAAAAAGGTCAACAGTTGGATGACCCCACTGACGAAAAATGTTTTTCGGGACTTCGTTGTTCAGTTCCCACTCGTGATTCTGGCCAAAGTGTATACTGAGACTGTCTGTGGTGGTGTTCTGGCTTCCAGGTAGGTATGCCGCTCATATGTTGTTGTTCTCTATGCACCAATTCCACAGTTTTATTGATTTGCTGCACAGGGAATGGGATCTTGCTCCTCCCTGATGGTTCATATAAAACATGCATTGTATGTTGTCTGTCATTATCTTTATTGACCTGTCTTTTATGAATGGTAGAAAATGAGGGAAAGCATTGCAAAGTGCCCGGAGCTCTAAGATGTTTATGTGCAGACTGGTTTCAGGTTTTCACCATCACCCCCATCATGTGGAGAGCGAATCTACACAACCATACAGTACAAGGGTGATGGTGAAAAACTGAAACCAGTTTGCACATAAACATCTTAGAGCACCCTAAGAGTGATGCATCTATGGTAATCATGAGTGATGGTGGTGTCGGTAAGAACTGGATTCCCATCATCATAATGTTCTCTCAGGTCCACCACAGTAGAGAATCTTTGACTTTGTTTGGCATTGTTAATGCTCTGTTTAGACTATGTCTGTGTGGTCTGTAGACTGAAGTGAGCCATCCCTGAAGGCAGCACATATGTAGTCGGGCATACTGAGCCACGAATGTTGTAGCTGCCATGTGTCCCAGGAGCTGTAAGGCAATGTGTACCATTACTGTTGGACTGTTTCTTACTAATAGTATTAGGTTTGTAATGACCTTAAATCTGAGCAATGGCAATAATGCCCTGGATATTATTGAGTTCAGGTCTCCTCCTATGAATCCAACTGCTGTGTTGGGTTCAAAGTGGACTTTTCATTGTTTATCTTGAGTCCTAGTTTTTGAAACAACACTATGGTTTGGCAAGTGGTCTATCTGGCCAAGATTTGACTGGATGCCTTTATTAGACAGTTGTCTAGGTATGGGAAGATTGTGACTCCCCGTCTCCTCAGATGTGCCACAACTACTGTGAGCACTTGGGAGAAGAGCCTCAGTGCCATAGATAGGCCAAATGGCAATACCTTATATTGGTAATGGTTGCCAGATACGGTAAATCTCTGTGTGCAGAGTGGATAGTGATGTGGAAGTAGGAGTCCTGAAGGTCGAGGGCTGAGAAACAATCCCCTCTTTGCAGTGCCGGAATTATGGTGGACAATGGGACTATCTTGAATGTTTGTCGCCTTATAAACTTGGTTAGTGACCTCAGATCTAGTATGGGTCTCCATCCTCCATTCTTTTTCTGGATCACAAAATAATGGGAATAGAACCCCTTCATTCTGTGTTGCCATGGGACATGTTCTATTGCCCCTAATTACAGAAGATGTTATATTTCTTGATAGACTATTTGTACTGAGATGGATCTTTGAGGTGGGATGGGGAAGGGAGTTTGGTAGGAGGAATGGATATGAACGGGATTGTGTATCCCAACCGGATGATTTCTAATATCAATTTGTCTGAGGTGATTGTTGACCAGTTGTGGTTGAACTTTCTCAGGCAGAACTTGAACGGTGTGATCAATGATAGGGCACTACTTGGTGAAGTGGGTCCTTCAGACCTTCAAACAAATTTTCAAATATGTTGCTTGGACGATGTGGTTTGAGAGATCAAAGATGTCTGTTGCACTTGTCTGTGTCTTTGTTTACCTCTTTGTGATTCATATTGCCTATATTATGAATAAAATGGATATCTCCAAGCACAGGGTTGAAATCTGTGTTGTTTTCTCTTTGTTACAGGTGTGTACATTCTGAGGGTTTATAATGTTGCTTGTGAATCCTTTACTGAGTGAATAACCTCATCTGTCTTTTCCGCAAAAAGATGGTGTTATGCTGACTAGATTGAGGGGGGCCCTTGAGGTGGATTCAGGAGCTCAGATTACTCCCTTCTACACCAATCTCATGTTGGGGGTATCACGCTGGCTGGATTGTGGGGGAGGAGGGGGGCATTTATTGTATTATTTGACATCAGTATGTCAAAATCATAGTAATCAATGTCAAAATCACAAAACATGGAGAGACAGGAATGGAAGGAGAACCAGTAGTGAATTTTGGTTCGCCATGAGCACATGCTCAAGTCCATGAAGGAGCAGACAGAGTTGTAAAGACAATAGTGTCATTGTAGATACAGTTAATGTAAGCTCACCCCCCGCATGCAGCCACAACAGAACTTCTTTCCCTGCATTTCACCAACTCCCCCAACGCATTCCTTCCAAACTCACAGCCCATCTCGCTACCCCCTTCATTCCATCCCTTCAGACAGCTATGAGAATGACATCTCATACACATAGTTATCATAGCTTGTACTGCCCTCCAGTACTTTCCTCTCTCCAGGATTTTTTTGTGTTGTAAAATGTTTTGTGTTTAATAATAAAAGTCAGTTCTCAGAACAATAAACTCTTTATTTCTGCGTTGCACGTGACATTTTCACCTATCACGACACACATCAACAGCTGTATAGCAGTCACACAGTGTCACAAAGCTGTTTCAAAAAACATCTTATGGGTTCTCATGGTCAAAATGGGCCATCAATGCCTCCCTTATTCGTATGGTTCTGCATCGCGCCCCCCTAATACCTTTGGCATCTGGCTGCTCATATGCAGATGCCAGGTGATCTGCCTCTGTGGTCCACCCAGGGGCAAACTTTTCACCCTTAGCTTCACATAAATTATGGAGCACACAGCAGGCAGCTATAACCACAGGAATATTGTCCTCATTTCAGTCCAGCCTGCCATAAAGGCATCTCCAGTGCACCTTTAACCTGTCAAACGCATATTCAACAGTCATTCAGTACCTGCTCGGAAGTGCTCTTTGCTGTTATCCATGTTGCCTGTGTAAGGCTTCATGAGCCACGGCATTAGTGGATAGGCTGGGTCTCCCAGGATTACTATGGGTATCTCAACATCCCCTATTGGAATCTTTTGGTCTGGAAAAAAGTGCCTGCTTATAGCTTCCGGTACAGCCCAGTGTTTCTGAAAATACGAGCATCGTGCACCTTTCCTGAGCAATCAGCGTTGATGTCAGTGAAATGCCCACGATGATCCACAAGCGCCTGAAGTACCATAGAGAAGTACCCCTTTCTATTGATGTACTCTGTCGTGAGATGGTCCACGGACAAAATTGGGGGTATGCATATCTTCTATTGCCCTGTCAGTTAAGGAATCCCATTGCTGAGAATCCTTCCACTATTTCACGCACATTGCCCAGAGTCACAGTCCTTCGCAGCAGAATGCGATTAATGGCCCTGCACACTTGCTATAACACAGCTCCAATGGTGGACTTCCTGACTCCAAACTGATTAGCGATCGACTGGTAGCAGTCTGGAGTTGCCAGCTTCCACACGGTGATCACCACGTGCCGCAGGTCAGGAGCCAACTTCACACAGAGTTCCATGAAGGTGGCTTTGTGCATTCGAAAGTTCTGTAGCCACTGCTCATCATCCCACATCGGCATAATGATGTGATCCCACCACTCAGCACTTGTCTCATGCATCCAGAAGTGGCAGTTCACCAGGTGCAGATGTTCCGTGAATGACAACAGCAATGTGGTGCTATTTGTCTGCATGTCACTCAGCAGGTCAGGCACCTCAGATTCCTGTTCCGATTTGGAGCTCATGATATACTGCATGACCAGCCACGAGGTGTTCAGAACGCTGAAAGCAACAGTGGAGAATAACGCGAGATCCATCTTTTCAGACAGAGATGGCGGGCACACAATAAACAGTGGGGAGCTGTTGAAAAAATGGCGCGAGTCGCTGCCACCAACACAATGAGTGACAATACGGAAACACAATGCACCATGGGGCATTGAGCCAGCAACCATGCTGCTCTGCACTCCTTTCCCCCATCCCACAATTCCTAGTGGCAGAAAGTAACAAATTGCACAGTGGGACAGCTGCCCATGAGGCACAGCTCTTACTGTCGATATTATAGCTCCAAATGTGGACATGTTTTGGTGACAAAATGAGGGATGTGTGGACGGGCGCAAGCGCTGTAATTACAGAGCTTTATCATCACTGATGTAACTATGGTTGATAAAACTTTCTAGTGTAGACAAGGCCTATATTTGAAGACTGTTATCAGGGTCTCCCCTTCCCCCCATCCACCCAGTCTTCTTTTCTTAACGGTAAACAGGCCCAGGTTTTTAACTTTCCTCATAGGTCAGGTTTTCTAAACTTTTTATCCTTCTTGTTGCTCTCCTCTGGATTCTCCAATTTATCCTTATCTTTCTTAAAGAACTGGACACAATGCTTCAGCTGAGGCTTCAAAAGTGTTATGTAGAGCAGGACAATTACCTCCCATGGCTTACATACGACATTCCTGTTAACACACCTCAAAATATTAGCCTTTTTCACAACTGCATCACATGTTGACTCATATTCAATTTGTGACCCACTATAACCCCCAGATCCTTTTCAGCAGAACTAATGCCTAGCCAGTTATTCCCCATTTGGTAGTTATGCATTTGATTCTTTTCTTCCTAGGTCAGAAGTAATTTGCACTGGTCTTTATTGAATTTCATCCTGTGATTTCAGACCAATTTGTCAGTGCCAGACTGAGACAGCACCAGATCAAATTAACTTAGTAACTGTGTATAGAGGAAAAAAAAACTCACCCACACACCTTTAAAAAATTCCTGCCATGTCCCACTATTTAATAGTGCCTCAAACTAAGAAGACATTTTCCCTACAGTTTCCACTTTCATTTCAATTTTTCATATGCTTTTCCATTAGACTGCAGTAGGTGGGTGATCATCCCTGCAAGTTTTAGCCTTTTTTCTGCAATCTTCTCCTATCCCTTTTTATTGGTTTGTTTATTGGTTTATAGTCTGTTTTCTTTTAAGTATTTACAGGACTAGCTATGCAATATTATGAGATTAAATCATGTTGAGTGTGATTTAATAGTTAATTGGTTACTTACTCGATTATAGAATGGATGCTGAGGTCCTGTCATACCACTGTAGTAGCTGCTATGAGGTTGTGGCGATACAACTCCACCATTGAAAGGTCCATTGAAGGAGGCAGATGAAGAGCAGACTGATGAAGGCTGACTGAACACTGATGATGCCCTAGGCGGTGCCTCATGTAAAGGCAGTGTAGGATATGGTAATCCCCCAATATTCATTTGATCTCTTGCAGCACGAACATCTGAAACATTAAATATGAATACAGGGTGAGGAAAAAGGAGGGATTCAATGAAATACTCAGTTTTAAGTTCTTTTTATTGTTTGTCATTTACTGGAGTTAAGTATGCAAAAAAAAAATAATGGACTTACGGTAGCTCCAAAGGCTTTTGATTGTCATGTATAAGAAACCAGCTGAAGAAATGGGCAAGTCAATCAAGAAAACAGCATAACAACATGGCAATAAACAAATATTATCACAGCAATACCAGAGTACAAGTTACCTAGAAATGACAGAATAGGACATGCTGGTGGGTGTGGTGACAAGGGGTTAAAAAACTCCCATCTTGGTTCATTTGTATTCCTTGCTGGGGGGGGGGTGGGGAGGGGCGGCGCCTGGAGAAGAGAGGGCGAAGGAGGGAGGAAGGATTTCTTATAAGGTCCACTTCCGTTTACGGCCCAATGACAGTTTTATGGCTTACTGTGAGGTTTTTTTTTCTTTTTCTTTTTATCCCTTGCTTGAGACAGTTGGATTTTCCTAAAGGGATCAATTTCTCAAAACACACTTACACATACAGTCATACAACTTACTCAGGTTTGACTGATTGAGGGGTCTGCACCGTTTCTATTCAGCCCGTGATACTGATGGGGTAAATGAATCCGATAACGGAACTCTTATTTAACGGGAGGGGGGAGGAAAGGCAGACAGACAGACACAGAGGGAATCCTTTGAAGTCACAGGAGCTCTATTGAGCAATGGAGCTACAAAGGCTCATGAGTTAGGGAAGGGGAAAGGGTAGCCTTGTGGCTGCAGTCACTCCGCCTGTCTGTTGAGTCACTAGGTTCAGACAGGCCCCCCCTTGCTATTCACCCGACCAACTTGTGGATGGATGAGAGCAGCTGAAACCTGTCTTAGTCCAAGACTTGGTCAACGGCTCATAAATCTATCATTCATCATTCATTTGTACAATAACACATTCTCTGTTCAATTCAAAACCACTATTTATTGGGGATTTTCTCTCTATCACAAGTTGTCTCCCCTTATCCTTTTACAATTCCTTAAACTTAAAACTTAACACTTAAAACTTATGATTTAGACATACTAAATCATACTAACACAAATACACTAAACATATACTTAAAGACTTACTTACAACTAAACAACATTTGATTAATACTTACCACACAGATGGATGAACTCAGTTGCAACAAAAACAATAAAAGCTTGTGACCAAATTTCCTTACTCTTTATGTTACGTTCCCGGGTTTTCCTCCAGGTGGAACCTCTATCGCATTCACATCCTGGTTACCAGCTCTAATGCCCTATACTTTCTTGAGCAGCGAGCTGGGGAGAGGCAATGATGGTTGATCAGGCCATCTCTGCGGTGCTATTCTGGTGCACCCCTTGTGATGTGTGGCTTGTCCAATTTGCCTCTCTCCTGACAACCTTATATATCTCTCTACCCCAGCATATTGCTTGCTTAAACCAATTGCGATGTTTTGGCTACTGTCCAACCAGCAAGTCCCACGCCTGTGAGGGAACTTTTTGCCCTCCAGTGGCTAGTTACAAGCCTTGGGGTGCCCACTGTTGCTGGACAGATTCTCTGTTTTTTGACTGTCAACAGGCCTCATCCTGTTGACTAGCTTTGACTTCCTGATCACCAAACTTTCGGAAACAGCTTGTTTTTTGTGACATTTGCCATTGTTGCTTGAGCAACTTCTATGTTGGTATGCAATTACTCAAAAATGACCTCGGAGCACATATACATTACAGGCTCTATAGAAGTCTGTTACAACTGTGGGGGAGTGGCACTGTATGTGAAAGAAAGAACAGAGCTGACTATTTTAAAATCTTACAATGACTCAAACTGTAGTACAGAATCTCTGTGAAGAGAAATTCCATGTTTGAACAACAGGAGTATAGCAGTAGGAATATATTACCAACTACCTGACCAGGGTGGTAAATATGAAAGACTTAGGGAGATTACAGAGGTTGCAAAACCAGAAAACCCAACAACAGGGGATTTCAACTATCCATATACTGACTGGGTACATGTGATCTGTCTCAAGACAGGATGCAAAGATAAAATTTCTAGACACTATTAACAATTACTTCTTGGAGCAGCTAGTCGTGAAACCCACAAGGGGAGGGGCAATTCTTGATTTAGTTCTAAATAGTACACAGGATCTGGTCCAAGAGTGAATATAGCTCAATCATTCAGTGGCAGCAACCATAACATAATTACATTTAAAATCTTTGGGGGAGAGGGGAAGAATACCAAAGAATTCACCATAATAGCATTTAACTTCAAAAAAGGGAAAGACAGAAAAATAAGGAGGCCAGTTAATGAAAATTAAAAAGAGTGCCTCACAAGGGAGAAATGCCTGTAAGCTGCATGGATTCTTTTTAGAAACACCATAATAGAGGCTCAAACTATATGTATACTCCAAATTATTAACCAAAAAAAAAACAGCAAAAGAACCAAAAAATGCCAACCTGACTAAACAGAATGGTTACAGACAAAAAGGTATCCTTTAAAAATTGGAAGTCAAATCCAAATGAGGAAAATAGGAAGAAGAAAAACTCTGGAAAGTCAAGTGTAAAAGCATAACTACGGAGGCCAAGAAAAGAATTTGAAGAACACACAAAAACTAACAGCAAAACTTTTTAAAAGTATATTGGAAACAGTAAGCCTGACGAACAACATCAGTGAGGCCACTGAATGATCAAGGTGCTAAAGGAGCATTCAACAAAGACAAAGACATGGCGGAGAAGCTAAATGAATTCTTTGAATCAGTCTTCACTTCAAAGGACGTGAGGGGAGATTCCCACACCTGAGCCATTATTTTTAAGTGACAAAACTAAGGAACTGTTCCCAAATGAGGTGTCAATTGAGGAGATTTTGGAATAAATTGATGAATTGAACAGTAATAAGTCACCATGCCCAGAAGGTATTCACCCAAGAGTTCTGAAGGAAATCAGATATGAAATTGTGGAACTATTAATTGTAGTTAAGTAACATATCAGTTAAATTAGCCTCTATACTAGATGACTGGAGGGTAACTAACACTTATTTAAAAAAAAATAAAAAAAGACTCCAGAGGTGATCCTGGTGACTACAGGCCAGCAAACCTAACTTCAGTACCAAGCAAACTGGTTGAAACTATAATGAAGAACAGAATTCTCAGAGACATACATTGGTGGCACATGACTCCTGCCTTTGGAGAGCTGGGCAGGGGGCACTGGCGCTCAGACCATGATTCCATCCCCTCTCCTGAGGCCCTGCCCACTTTTCACCTCCAGTTGGACCCCACCCCTCAGATTCCCCCAGAGAGCAAGCTATGCCTGTACTGACCTCTCCACCCCTCAGAAACCCACACTGATCCAGCTATGCTGTTGACAACCCCCACCCCTTTTTCAGTGACTCTCAAAAAGACTTCAGGAGTCACACTGGACAAACAACTGAACATGAGCTCCCAGTGCTATGCTGTGGCAAAAAGGAAATGCAACTGATTCTTGGATATACAAATGGGAGCAGTGTGTCACAGTAAGCAGATGATTTTATCTCTGTATATGGCATTGGTGAGAGTCATTCAGGAATACTTGTGTAAAATTCTTGGATCTAAAATTGGAGTGTGCAGAAAAAAGCAACAAAAATGATTTGAGGGTTGAAGCTAATGCCTTACAGTCAGAGAGTTGGGGTACATCTACAACACAATTAAATTCCTGCAGCTAGCCCATGCCAGCTGATTCAGGCTCATGGGGCTCTGGCTATGTTTAACTGAAGTGTAGACAATGGGCTACAGGCTCCAGTCAGAGCTCTGGGACCTTTCCACCTCACAGGGTCCTAGAGACCAGGCTCCAGTCTAAGCCCAAATGTCTACAACCCAATTAAACAGCCCCTTGGATCAAGCCCTGCAAGCCCGAGTCAGGAGACATAGGCCAGCTACGGGTGTCTAATTGCAGTGTAAACATGCCATTAAAGAGCTCAATCTGTTTAGCTGGAGAGGTGACTTGATTCATGTACAAGTCCTTTCATGAGGGAAAAAAATACTGGACACTAAAGGGCTCTTTAGCCTTGTGGAGAAAAGCATAACACAAGACCCAACAGCTGGAAGCCAAAGTCAGGCAAATTCAAACTGGAGAGAAGGCACACATTTTTAACCGTGAGAGTGATTAACTACTGGAACAAGCTACCAAGGAAAGTGATGGCTTCTCCATCTCTTCATATCTTCAAATCATGATTTTGATGACTTTATGGAATATATGCTTTAGTCAAACACAAGTTATTGACCCAATACCAAGTTCACTAGAGTTAATCATCCTTTTTGGACAAATGCTACGAACCTATTAACTCAGAGGTATCCTAGGTTCTAAGCAATAAAAACATCTATAATGAAGAAATTTGCCATTTTCTGTTTATTTGAAAAATATACTCACCTGCAATGATTTCTCGTAGCTTTGGATCTAAGTTTACAGTACACGGCAAAAAGGTTTTTACATCACGTGATATAAGAACTGGTGTCCGTGAAGATAAAAATACTTCAAAGTTCCGTATGTCCCCATCAATTTCAAGCAGAGGTTCAACATCTTTAGTTGTTGGAATATTCTTTGAAATTCTAAAGAAAATAAAGACAGCGACAGACAGTTAGATAAACTTCAAATAAGTCAAATTTATCAGAGAGTAACATTTCCATTTCTAACGCTGCCCCAACATGTACTATCACATAAGCTAGTTCCATACTTCAGATAGTTCTCAGCTGTGACATGACAAGCACTACATGTAGAATGCAACAACCTACATATGAATGTCATAATACCTAAATTAGGATGAGGAAATTATTTGGAAGCATTAAGCTTAAACATCCATTCTAATCTTGGTAACCAACTGAGAAGTTTCATAATTAAGGGTTTGCTCTCCATCCTTAATTCACATCACTGTCTCTTTTTAAAAAAAGGCAGGATCCAAACAGTCTATATCCACTATGCATGACACAGCTAGCTAACTCATTGCTCTGCCCAACAACATACAAATAGTCTCTTGTGTTAGGCATACACTGGTATATGTCTGAAGGAAAAATATTATGGCCGTCAATCACAATTAACTCAAGCGATTAACTCAAAACAAATTAACAATTAAAAAAATTAATCGTGATTAATCACAGTTTTAATCACACTGTTAAACAATAATGGAATACCAACTTAAATGTATAATAAATATTTTTGATGTTTTTCTACATTTTAAAATATATTTTGATTTCAATTAAAACATAGAATATAAAGCGTTCAGTGCTTCCTTTATATTATTTTTATTACAAATATTTTCACCATAAAAAAGATAAACAAAAGAGATAGTATTTTTCAGTTCACCTCATACAAGTCCTCTAGTGCAATACTTTATCATGAAAGTGCAACTTAAAAACGTAACGAGAGTCCTGTAGCACTTTAAAGACTAACAGATTTAATTTTTGCAGGCATAAGCTTTCGTGGGCTGTAGCCCACTTCGTCAGACGCAGGGAATGGATATTTTCTGGGTTTTTTGTTACATAACTGCACTCAAAAATAAAACAATGTAAAACTTTAGAGTCTACAAGTCCACTCAGTCCTACACGGGAGATAATGTTGCCTGCTTCTTATTTACAATGTCACCTGAAAGTGAGAACAGGCATTTGCATGGCACTTTTGTGGCCAGCGTTGTAAAGTATTTATGTACCAGATATGCTAAACATTTGTATGCTCCTTCGTGCTTCAGCCATCATACAGAATCACTGAACTGAGCTGCAATTTTGGGGACTGGAAACTTTACTGAACGAGGGCAGGTACAACCACTCAGTTCTCAATCAGGTTTCAGGTGGAAAAAATCATTGTTGAGATGACTGTTCGCTACAGAGACTGTGCACTAGAAAAGGAGGAAAAATTCAAAGGAAAGAGGCAGTATCAAAATAAAGCTAGGTATTACACTCATGCTTTAATCTCCGCAGAGGCATCTGTCAACAAATATAAAGTATAAACCCTCTACCAAAATAAAAGTTATTTAGTTCATCAATACGTGGAGTTTCTATTTAATCTTAAATGAAATTTCCATTAAAACTGAATTTAGATGCATCTAACCAGTCTTTTAATGAAATAATATATTCAGAAACATAAAACAAAAGTGGCCTCTTTTACAGAAGTACAGATATAACAAACAAACGGGGCATTTTAACATCTTGTGACAACTGAAAAAAAAATGGTCCGAGATTAAACAGTTAAAAAGTGGCCTATCCATTTCAATACTTTTTAAAATTACAAAACAAAAATGCCAGAAGAAAAGGCGACAGAGATTTAAATAAAAAAACACAGCTGACAAGTCACATGAAACAAATTAGATGAATTTTAATGCCAGCTCTGCTTAAGCCTGAATGTGAACAGTGTTCTGAATACGATGAACAATGCTGCTGTTCAGAAGCCAATAGCCCACTGCTGGGCTACAGATTGAAGTCTCTCTTCTAACCTTCTGAGCTCAAGACGTTAAACGGTTCTGTTGGAAGGGATATTTATGTAAATGATAATCTTTTGGCAAAGGGCCACAAAAATCATATGCGCCTGTATTTCTCAGATAAAAAATTAAAAAGGTTAGCATACAAAGCACTTTAAAAGGGACTTACACTTAAAATATAAGCAAGCAGATTCAAAATGCAGGCATTATGAACTAGCCTACATAATTCTTGGTTTTTTTCATTATATGCCATTTTTATGAGAGGTTAAATTATAGCTTTTTTAAATTAATAAATGACTGATTTTAAAGTTAGCTAAAGAAATATTTCAGGAGTACTGGTCTGTTTTTGGCTCTTTCCTCATTTAAAAGTGATTTATAATTAAAAACCAACAGTTTCAGCTCTTAAATTGACAGAGTCACCTGGGCAATTCCAATATTTTTCAAATATCTTAAAAAACAGCTGCTGTGTCTACAAAGTAGCTACTTTAATTTAGAAACTATATAGTATGTCCCATGTATCCATTATAAACATGTAATGTACGGGAATTATTACTGTGACTGTCACCCTGTCCTCTACCAGCAAACTCTGTTAGATTTGCTCCAATGTTTTTTAATTTGTGATCATCTTACCCTTTAGTAGCTGCTCTGGGGGGGAGGAAGAGAGGGAAGGCCTAAAATTAAAGACAGCTAAAAGGAGGGTCTCACAAGAATTCTAACAAATATTTATTTTGATTATGGGTTTTAAAGATCTCGACTAAATGGTTCTGAATAGTTCAGGAGATAGTTTACATGACAGGTAAATAATAAATATGCTGGCCATTTAAAAAAACTTAAATTGTAGTGATATTATTTATTACAGTACCACAGGTATACATGAAGCTCTTAAACAGGTAATCACAGTAATACAGGGAAGCAAGAAAAAAATGCAAAAATACAATGCATGGCGAGGCCACGCTGAACGCTATATAGAAAAGCAAGTGGATGCTGTAGAAAATAGAGCCTCCTAGCCTTCCCCCTTCCTCTCAAAAAAACATGTAGGAATAACTGGGACTTCCAGTAACTTTCTTCAAAAGATGAATTATCATTGGAAAAAGTGTGTAATGCTCAATACAATGCAAATAACATTCTCTCCAATACCTCAAGTGAGGGAGCATCCCTGACCTACAGCTGTTTGTTTTCACAATTATGGGGATCTAGCAAATTGTTCTAGAAGAAAAGAAAAGATGCACAATCAAAATGAGGCAATATCTCTTCAGGGATTTTCTACCAATTTGCAATACAAGAGAGGAGAGCTGAATAGCACAAGCCAACTCCCAAGGGACTATGGGACATGATACAGGATGACCCTACTATATCTAAAACCGTTTGGGGAAAAATTCAGTTACAGTGCGTGCTATTAAACCTCATCATTTTCAGCTCAGATTAGGAAATACCACAGTCCATAATCACTACAGAGTAGCAAAACTCAGGGTGAAATCCTAGTTTCATTTAAGTCAATGGCAAAATTCCCACTGACTTTAATTGGGAAAGGATTTCTCCTCTGTACTTAATAATGCTTCCTGTACATTCTTAACAGTCCATAAACCTAAAGTTTGGCAGTGAGCAACGATGCAACTAGTGAACAACTTTGGAAGTCAACCAGAAGAATCCTGGCATATAAGCAAAAAAAGCCCATGTATTTGCACACTATATGTTTGGGACCAGAAAGACACATGATCTGAAGAACATCTAAGATAATGGAGCTCTGAATATAAGGGAGCTGTTCCAGAGGATAATTTGTGAAAGGGACAGGATTTACAGGAGTGACCTTTTAAATACAGCAATATGTTTAACAGATGGGGTAAGGCTGAGCGACTTTGACTCAGCATTAGCTTGCCTATATCAGAAAAAAACATGAAGCTTGTAAGTTTACTGTGATTGTTTTTTTTTTTTTGGTGGTTTAATGTTTATAACTGTACATGGGATATCTAAAATGGAAACAAACACCTTAAAAGATCAGACAAAAATCAGATACAACAAATGCAAATAAAGGAAGAACAGCTAGCCACAGCAGTCAGTTTCATTTCAAATCACTAGCTAAAAATGGGAATCGGTATGGAATGTAAGATGAGGGTGTGTACAATCCCTTTAATTTACATATCTGAAAATCAACAATACAAAATGTATGCTTATTAATACTGGTAGTCAAACTAAGCAGTCAGCTGAATTAGCTATTTAGGCATATTTTTAAATGATTTTGATGAGGGAAAAAGGATTTACTAACACGAATTTGTACATTTAAACAATGTCAGTTGTTTTAGCGGATTTTTTTTTTTAAATCTGAATTTCCATGCAAAGCTGGACTCTCAATATCTAACGCAACAGGTCAATTTCTTAGGGCCCTAAATTGCCCTTTGCTTTGAGAGGCAAGAAAAAAGTTTAAATAGTAGAAGTTCACTGAAAACAGCAACGGTAGCACAGGGATTGGTAGTGGGCAAAGGGCAAAGCTGTGGCTTCACAGTAAACCCTCAGCTCAGACACTGAGGTAGCTCATTTGTGCTAAGACCATACAGTTGGAGTTCCACACATCTTTGAAATCATGGACAAGAAGCAATCATTCTATACTGCTAGACACAGCTTAAAGCATAAGTTATTGCTGTCTCCCACAACACACACTTCCTGAGGAAAGTAGATTTAAGGCAAAGGCGTTGTGGAAGCAAGTCAGTAACAGTACCACTTTTGAAGGAGCCATGCTGCTAAAGGAAGAATTCCAAAGAATTACATAAATGGGTTGGCCAGAAAGCAACATTGAAAGGTGGGCCTTATAGTCAGACACACAAGGTTGGATTCTCTGTGTCTGTAGGCCATGTTCCCTGCCCACTTCCAAAAGGGAGTATGCAGCAGAAATGCCAGGATGTGAATCTTATTTTCTTTAAAGGCTCTATTAGAAGTAGTAGAAGTAATGATATGACACAGTAAGACAACAGGTTGTCAGCCTTAATTGTGGTGGCTTGTTTTTATTAGGTTTTTCTTAATGTATTTTAGTCTGCAGAATTGTTTTTAAGTTCAGGAAAGGAATACTTTATAGTATCCACAAAAATAAATAAGAAATAATTTAAGAAAGCATCTAGTGTTTAGAAATTAAAAGCGGAAAAAAGGAAGGTCACTTACCTTTACAGTAAATGCAGTTCTTCGAAAAGTGTGGTTCTTGTGGGTATTCACGCGCTCCATATGCCTGAGACAGAAATACTCTTCATTAGCAGTGTCCGTTGGTCCACCTGTGACCTACACGTCCTCGTGCTCTGAACCAGGTGTATAAGGGGAGGCACACACCAACCACCTCTCCTGTTCCTACAGTACTGCAAATGAAGTGAGGAGCCACTTAGAGGAGGAGGAAGGCAGGTAATGAATAGCCACAGAGACCATGCTTCTCAAAGAACTCCAGCTACTATAATCTTCCTTCTCTCGAGTGCCTAGGGATCCCTAGGGGTATTCCCTGTGGGTGACTCCCACGCAGTGCTCACTGAGGTGAAAGTTATGAGGAAGTGTTCTGCACCACATATCACAGAACTGCTGAACCAAAGGAAGCATCCTTGGCAGAAGCTTGAACCAAGGCATATGCTTAATAATAGTGGGACTGGAGCCCCATGCTGCTGACCTGCAGATCTCAGAGACAAATTCCTGGTAGAGAAGCCATCAAGGTAGTTTGAGCTCTGGCTGAATGACAGTTGTGCTCTGACAATCAGAGGAGGAGGGAATGCCCTTAGTTCATAGCAAAGGAGGATGCAATTGGAAATCCATTTAGAGTGTCTTTGGGAAGAGAGATTGTTTCCCTGTTCATCCTCTTGGGAATGGAGACAAATAATCGGAGACTACCGAAAGGACTTTTTCCTGTGCATGTAAAAGGCCAGAGCCCTGCATCCATTCAGGGAATGCAGCTTCCGGTCTTCTCTGTTATTGTGAGATTACAGGTAAAGATGGGCCAGGGGAACAGTTTAGTTCAGGTGAAATTTAGAAGATATGCTTGTTCATCACAAAAAGTATTTTATCCCCGTGAAACGCCATGTAGGGAGGGCCACCATAAAAGCCTTGAACTCACCCACTCTCCTAGAAGCAGTGACAGCCATTAGGAAGGCCACGTTCATAGATGGGTAAAGGAGGAAGCAGAAGGCCAAGGGCTTGAATGGCAGGTTCATAAGTGCTAACACCACCAGATTCAAGTCCCAGATAGAAGCAGGTTTTAATACAGGAAAGAATGTTCTGATAAAGCCTTTCAGAAACTCCCAGATTCTGGGATGGGTGAATATTAAACCATGAAAGGCATGAACAGCTGCTAAATGTACACACAATTGATGGACCGGTTCAGTATCTTCAAAGGGAGAAGACAGTTCAGAGTAACAGGGATCCCAGATCCTCAGGAGATAAGTGACACTGCTGACAGCAAAAATAAAATTGCTTCCACTTGGCAGCATAGCACTTCTGTGTAGAGGGTTTCCTGCTATTAAGGCTGGATTGGACCTCTTCTGAGCATGATCTCTCTAAATTCATTGTCCATCCATAACCCAGGCCATGAGATGTAGGTATGCTAGGTCCTGCCTCCATTGTTGGCAGTACGTCTGGAAAGAGTTGTAAGCACATGTCTGAGCAAGATGTCATCTGTAGAACAGCACTGAACCAGAACTGTCTCAAGCACCACGGTGCTATCACGATTACTATTGCCTTGTCCTACCTGATCATTCTGAGGATGCGAACTAATAGGGGAATGGGAGGGAATGTATACACCAACCGGTCCAACCACCATAACACCCCCGCTTGAAGTGTATCCCTGGACAGCTCGAGAGCAATAGTTTAGGAACTACTTCTTTCCTCGGGTTGCAAAGAAGTCCCAGGATGTGAATGCATGTTGCCAGAAAATACACTGCACTACTGAAGAATGGAACTCCCACTCACGATCCTTCTGAAAATGCCTTCTGTGGCTGTTCGCCAGGGAGTTCATTAATCCCAGATGATGCACTGTCAAGAGGGTAATCTGAAGTTGGATATACCAGTTTCAGAGTTTGATTGCTTCCTGGCAGAGTAGGGTGGACCTTGCTTCATTTTATTAGTTTATATAATAAACTCTAATCATATTGTCTAACCTGATCTGGACATATGGGGAACGGATGAAGGGTAGGAACATCTTGCATACTTCATACACTGCCCATAGCTTGAAAAGATTGATATGGACTCTTGCACAGTCCTGAACTGTATGGTTATTCAGGTGCACTCCCACTCCCAACAGGAAGGCATCCATAATGCGTGTTTCTGTGGGCAGTACAGGAACAAAGAGACTATGCAGATACTGTCCATAGTTTCACATCAAGATGCTCTTAGGAAGTAAAGACTCATTTATCCAGGAAGTCCCAATTCACAGTGCAGATCGTCCACCGTCATGCCTGGAGGCACCATAGATGAAGCCTTGCAAAAGAGATAAGATAGGTGAATGAGGCCTCATGGGATGGCATTAAATGTCTACAAAGCCTGAACTCCTCAGACTGGCTTGTACAAGGGGAAAAGGGGCAGCAGATATTACACTTCAAAGGAATGTGCAACTCCCTGAGGCAGCTAAGGCAGCTCTTGTGAGAGTCAGAAACCAGAAAAAAAATGGGGATAGGCCAGGTAGGGCTTAAAGCCTGAAATCTTTGGCATACTAGGTGCTCTTAGCAGTCATGGAATTCTCCAAACCCCAAACCATCTAACTAAGACTAATTAAAGCTGACTACCTATGATAAGTCATTTACAAAGGCAAAGTTTGAGCAGGAGCAGTGGAAAGGCTATAGACAAAGAAGTGTTCAGTTCCAGACCATGAGCAGTAGAAAGAAACTGGAAAAGCAGTCAGTCTGTGCCGTACCTCATACCCTTGGTTCAGAGCATAAGGAGATGTAGGGTGCAGGTACGGACGAACAGACACTGCTACTGAAGAGTCTTCCAGTCTCAGGCACTTGGAGCACGTGTGAACCCACGGTAAATACCCAGAAGGACAAGCGCTTGTAGAAGAACTTGGCCTATTGTTTTCTCTATCTTTGGCTTAAATTCCAAAGCCAAGTTCTACCAAATGGAGTGTAAGCAATACTAATAACCTGATACGAAGAACATTACATTTTGAATTGATCTATCACACAATTAAGTTTTCCTTTGCATTCTGATCAGAATAAGTACAAATAGTCTGTTTTAATGCCTAAAGGTTCTATTTTACCCTGATTATAAACCCCTATGCAATATTCCAGAGAAATTACAATACTATTACTATTTCAAAAATTCTTCTGCAAATATAATTAAGTTTTTCAAAAAGTTTGCAACAAGCAGCTTAAGAGCCCTATTTCTTCAGGGAAAATTTGCAAGAAAACAGGAAAATAAGATGCCACCATGCACTCAATATTAAAAAAAAAAGGAATCAATGTTTTATTTTAATGAAGACAACAAAGGAAAGCTACATTTTGATAAAGCTATCTAGACAAAAATTATAGCCACTTGATGCACATTAAATGGCACAAAGACTTCACTGAACAGATGCACCAGCTGTTTAAATACTCCTATTACAGTATGTATTCTGGAAAGCTTTATATGCAAACCTGCCATAGCTACCAGATCCAACTAGCAGTAAATAAGGTGCCTATTCTGGGTACTGCATACAGTTGGTGCTTTTGCTTCTTTTGGAAAGAAATAGTAATTTATCCCACTGATAGTTAATATTCATTGAAGTAACTTCTTATGTCCATTGGATAAACATTTATCTCCATCCTGATGGCAGTCTCATCATGGCAATTTTGTCCAATCATTAAAAAAATGAAAGTGTAATACAGGAAAGAGTGAGAGATACCTACAATATTAAAGTAAAAATACTTTATAAAAGGCATTTTGATTCTGTTTGAATCATTTAGTGTATTCCTGTTGTAACAGGGTAAGGGGGGGGGAAAAGGTAGATGTACTCCGCCCCCGTGGGTCCTGCGCTCTTCCGGCCCGGCCGGTGGTGCAGCTGGGGGAAGGTGAGCTGGAGGGGTGGGGAGGAGACGGGGCCTGCTTTGCCCCTGAGTCCTGCTACCTTCTTCCCCAGCTGGGTCCTCTGCCTCCGGTGTTGTGGCAGCAACTGTGGGAACTCCAAGCTTCTGCAGATTGCAGGCTGCAAACTGCAGACTGCCAACTCCAAACTACCAACTCCAATCTGCAGGTTTTCGAACTGCAAACTCCAATCTGTAAACTGTAAACACCAACCTCTACTTTCCAAACTCCACACCTCCTTACTCCAGACTCCTCACTCCACAACTGCCTGCCTGAACTGAAGGCTTTTAAGTGTTTGGGGCGGGGCTCCTTGATTGGCCCCAGGCGTCCTAATTAGTTAAGCAGCCCCAGGTGGCCTAATTGCCTAATCAGCCCCAGCTGAATCACCCAGGGAATAAGGCTTTGCTGAGCCTGGGGCTAATATACCTGCCTTCCAGCACCCTTACCTAGCCATCTGGCCTGACCTTGTCACACTGTCTTATTGTTACCTACAATTACTTAGCATTATCATTTAACTTTTATATCATAGCAGTGCCGAGGGCCCAATCAGGATCAGGGCCTTACTATATTGGTGCTGTACAAAAACACAGTAACAGCTAGTCTCTGTCCCGAGGAGCTTACAGTTTAAGAAGAAAATTACCATACAAAAAGAGAAGGGAAAGAAAAACAGTGAAACACATGTACATATACTCATACATATATATCATTTGTGGTCCTAAAATTAGGTAGGGTTGCTGAGTTACTGTGTGAACCATATCCATATTTAACCACAAAAATAGCTCCACCTCAAACAGAGGTAAAGGAATTTCTATTTTAGCTATGGTTTGTGAAATATTCACAAAGCTCTTTTGGAGTCCATTTGAATGAGGTGTGCTATCTAAATGTACAATCTTCATTATCAAACATTAGTACTTTTTACTTACTGTATACTGTAACCTCTATACACCACTTTCAAAGCACTGTACAAAAGTTAATAATTATTCCTCACAAAACTGCTGTGAGGTATTATCTCCTAATATATTAGGAAACTCAGCCCTGGTCTACACTTACCCAGCGATTCAGTTGCAGTCAATGGGAGTTATGCGAACTACGTAGAGTAGCTTGTGTAACTCCCATCGACTGCTGTGCTTCCTTCTGCGCGATGTCTTCACTGTACCATGCCGATGGAAACTGTGTTCCCGTCAACACAGCGCTACACCACTTAAGGGTCGACTTCCGGATTTATTGAGCTGGTCTTCACTGACCGCTCAATCGATCCAGAAAGGTCAATCTGACAGTGGTGACTTTGCCACCGACAGCATAGACACACCCTAAGGCACACCGAGATTACGCAGAAGAAAGAAGAGGGGAAAGTGTTTGCTGCAGAGTTAATAAAAGAATCTAAGAGTATGTCTATACTACAATTAGACACACACAAATGGCCAGTGCCAGCTGACTAGGGCTTGGACTGCGGGGCTGTTTCATTCCACTGTAGACTTCTGGACTCAAGCTGGAGTGCAGGTTCCAGGACCCTGTGAGGTGGGAGGGTCCCAGGGCTCAGGCTCCAGCCAGAGCTCAGAAGTCTACACTGCAATGAAACAGTCCCATGAGCCACATCAGTTGGTATGGCCAGTAGCTTCTTTAATATAATATAGCAAAGAACTGTTTTCACTAAACAGTACTACAAGGCTATTTGAATTTGAGAAGGCAAATTATTGTGAATTAGCAGGCCTAGTATGCATTATACAGTGGGAAAATGTAAAATCTAGGACTGTGGAAGAATCCTGATACTTGTATAAGATGAACTATAAACAAAGAGTAATTAGACACCATGAAGGGGATACCCAAATGAGAATATTGACATAAGTAGATTAAGCTTGAAGACAATCACAATTTCACTAAACACACATTTACTAATATCTGAATCTGAATTCTTTCTGTCAAACCATTCTGAATTCTTGTCAAACCATTAATTAAGGCAATAACAAACCTCCATCTATGCTGGTCCATTCTTTGCATGTCCTCTGTGTTGCTAAGTCTCTCTATAAATGCTGTTTTATGGAAGGATTTTTTTGGTCAGCACTTTCTAGGTGTTTCTTCTCCTGGCGGCAGCAAATCCTTATGAAGTCCTGTACTATTAGCTGGAGATTGCCAGAGTCCTGTCATGCTTCCTAGAATAAGATTCCGCCCAGACTTACAAGCCTAATAAATAAATATATCAGTAGCCCAAATCTTATGATGAAAAATAGAGTCCTCCTACAGGCAACCCTCTTCCCCCATCAGTTCACAGAAGTGGGTTGTTTTTTGCCCTGCAAAAGTATCTGAATCCCCATATCCTACTGTGACAGATGCTACGGACTATTCAGAGACAATTAACTTCATGAATATATATCTTTATAGGTCTGTTAGCAATAGCACTCCTACCTAAATGTGTAAGAAAGAATGCTTCCCGCAAAAACTACTGCCAATGGAGGGGGTAACTAATGCAAATCCATGAAACAGCACAGGTGACATGTTTTTTGACGTTTCAACCTCCTGAAGAAAAAGCACACAGACTGATTTGACTTGAAACTGTTTAAAAATAACAGGTCCTGACCTGAGGACAGAAACATTATCCAAGAACTGAAAGACCAACAGAAACATGGCCTGCAAGAGGAGCTAGGTTTTCAACCCCAGAGTTGCCATGTGAAGGTGGTTGACCACCTGGTAAGCTAGGCATGGATATAAACTGTTTATTGTTTTAAGGTATGTTTTCACTAAATGCTTTTGTTCTGAATAAATAGCACTCTGCTTTAGGAAAGCTGGCTGGCCACTGGATAACCTTCTCATTGCCTGAGAGAATATAACTGTCGATGCTAAACTAAGGTCAGACCTGCTGAGGTGATAACAGTGAATTGCCAGGAACTGCAGCTTGAGACCCTGGCCAGGAGGAAGAGTAACATGGGATTCCACCCCAAGAAAGCTGGAGGCCTCAGACCTAAGTGGGGTGCTCTCAAGGAGACCATAAGGGGGTCAGAGATGCAGTAAACTCAGGAACTGTGATACCAATATGGATCCAAAACAAGAAATAAGATTTCCACCTCCAATCTGTTATTTAAATACAGGCCAATCTGCCAACCCTCTTGCAAAGACTGTTCTGAAAAAGAGGGTCAAAGAGGCAAGACACTTTCCCTAATCATAGTAAACATGATTAATAATAATATTGTTTAGGGTGGACCAACAATATGACTTGAAGTAATAGGTTGAAATTGAACACAGAAAATGCAGTCTAAATATTAAGGAATAATACCCTATCTTTGAGATCTACTAAGCTGTTGAACAGTATTCCAAAGAAAGTAAACCATTTTAAACTGGACTGGACAAAGGATTACTGTAAGGAAACACGGTAGTGTTGAATGAGATGACCTTATAGGTATTTTGTTTAAACTCTGTAATCAGTAGCAACTACTGCATTTTAAAAATATTACACTTTTTAAATCAGTACAACAGAACAGAGTCAATGTTGCCGACACGTTTCTCAAAAATGTCTTTTAACCTTTTCTTCTTATTATTAAGGGTTGTTTAAACAGTGTCACAATAGGAATTAGGAACATAATGATCTAACAGAAAAGTAACATTTTAAAATGATCTTGTTTAATTTTTATCATTGTTAAAAGGTTTGCTGAAAACGTGAAATACAGCTTTTAGAAGGAATAATTTAATAGATACTTGTCTAAAATGTTGTAACAAAAAGGAAACAGATAATGCTTATCTTCAGTTTTTATTTTACTCCCTTTCTTCTTACTTATGTATGTTAACAAAAAACCCTCAAATAATTTAGACAAAAGCTTTTAGCTCAACACATAATTGCTACAAAATTACAATAATTGTGCCAATTAAAATAATCCTGAATGAACAGTTTGTCATCTTAATGTTCCAATGGTTTACAGAAGGATCTACTTAATTAGCTGAAATTGCTTTCCAATGTTAGTATCAAATGTCATTTGTTAAAAGTTGAACATTTAGAAAATAATTTAACAAAGCAATTTTACAAAACACCAAGAACCAACATTTTCTTTTTCAGCTGAATAAAGCAAGCAGATGTGTCATCAAATTCCTATAAAAATAAATGAGGCTTTTTATGGAAAAAATAAATTTTACTACTGGTGCTAAAGAATAGTATTTTCTGATTGTTTTATGAAATCAGATTTCCTTAATAAAATAATGCATACCCATTATATCCTGATACTATTAATATGCTTTAATTACAACATTTTTCATATTTAAATGGGAAACAATGAGATAGAAGTATTCAACTTGGAGGGTTTGGGGGTCTTTTTTAAAAAAAAATAACCTGCATATAATATTTCCCCAACTTGACTCAGGTTAGCCCACTACATGCCAGGCTTTCATCAACATGACACAAACTGACCCAAGTACCAATGAAGCTGCACAACTTTCAACACAAATCTAGGTACTACCCCAAATCTATAGCTTATGTCATTGCATTTATAAGCAAATAAGTCTTAACTAGTTTAACCAAAAGAGAAAGAGAAGAGATAAGAAAGGCAGCATATAGGGCACAATGGCACCAGGATCATGCAGGTAAAGGTTAACTCTTTTTGAGTAGAAGTCTCTTCTCTGTTACCACAAAAAGAAAAAGTAATTGGGTTTGGTAATAAGATAGAAAAATAATATAAATATATATATAGCTTTAAAGCAGTCAGAAAGCAATATATTAACTCAAAGAGCTGGAAAGGTAACATATTAAACTTATGTATATTAAATATATTAAAGTTATGCATCTGATGAAGTGGGTTTCTGCCCACAAAAGCTTGTGCCCAAATAAATGTGTTAGTCTTTAAGGTGCCACAGGACTCTCACTATATTAATCATAAGAAATCAAGAAATATATCAGCATTTTCACATGAGAATGCATCATGCCAACTGACCTGACAAAGAAAAATGTGTTCCTTATATATACACATTTCTTTACTATGAAGCAATACAGTATGTCTACTATTCTGTACATATGGGTGGGTCCTCTTCCTTGGAAAGTTGGCGGTGTATCAGAGCTGACATACAACAGGGACTTATTGACAAATTACCCTCAAAATGACTTACTCAAAACAGCAGTAAAAAGGCTCTGTCAAATTGTGCCCCTAGGATATGCACAAAGAAGGGATCCAGAATGGAAAGAAACAAATAATTGCTATTTTTCTCAATTGAGCTATGCTGCTTAGGTATATTTTAATTATTCTTCTGATGCCCAGAAGATATCTGCTTTTTGTTTCAGTGTTGAAGTCGAGCAAAATGAAGGAAGAACAATTCCTACGAGCTATGGAATGTTGGTTACTTATTACTTTGCAATACTAATGTCTTAAGTGAAAAAAGTTTTGCCCCAAATCAGCTTTAAGAAATAGCACTGCAATGGATAAGATGGAAGCACTGGACTGTGACTTTGTTTGTAGCTCACAGGCCAACCTCAGAGACCTAGGGACAAGTCTGAATGCACTCCAGTATTTGCAGGGAGAGATACAAAACTCAAATATTTATGACTCATGGAGCCTTTACGATCAAGATAAAAAGAGAAGGAATTCTTATTGGTCACTCTGTGGAAGGCAAAACAGAACTGCAATGTTTGGCAGTGGGGGAAATGGGGCAGTGCCTATATACAAGATAGGAAATTCCACAGTTACATCTGTGCTCCCATCCATTCATTGTGTGATAGCCCAATGTATGTGGACTGACCTGGCAAACAGAACCAAAGGAATTATTTTAATTAAAATACAACACATTAACCAACTTTTCTTCTGAAGTCTTCTAATTAAAATGGTTATTATTGATTTTTAGAAGAGGAGGTTACTTACCTGTAATTGGAGGTTCTTCAAGATGCATAGTCCTTATCTGTATTGCACTGAGAGTTATGTGCATGCGCCATGTGCCTGGAGACAGCTTTTCAAAGTTATAGTGTCTATTAGTCCGCACATGCACCCTTGCATTGCCTCGTGGTTTCGCCTGAAGCGATAAAGGGCAGGGCAGACCAACCATGTCTCTGGTTCCTTCTCCATCACAGATCTACCGAATCTGCAGCAGAGGAGAAGGAAGGTGGGATTGGAATACAGATAGGGACTACATGTCTTGAAGAACCTCCAGTTACAGGTAAGTAACCTCCTCCTCTTCTTTGAGTTATGCTGAGGGTGATTAACAAGCAGTATCAAGCCAGGAGAAGGATGCAAGGAAGACAATAGAACCTTGGAATGAAGAATTGCTGCACCAAATGAGGCTTCCATTGCAGAATCATACACTAGAGCATAATGAGAAGAAAAGTGGTGTACTGAACTCCACATGGCCACCTAAGATATGTTCACAAGGGGCACGTCGTGGAGCACGGCAGTAGTCGATGCCTGCGCTCTCACAGAGTGGGCCCGTATCCCATCTGGTGGGGACCATCCCGATAGTTGATAGCACAGCGTAATGCACTCTGAGACCCACTTTGAGATTCTCTGGGTGGAGCAAGCCTGCCCTTTAAATCTCTCTGCTATGCCTATGAATAGTCTAGGAGACTTCTGGAAGGGCTTCGTCCTCTGTAGATTAAAGGCCAGAGCCCAACTGACATGGAAGGAGTGAAGCCACTGTTCCTCATTTTCAGTAAGAAAATTGGCAAATGTACAGGTTGGTTGAGGTGAAAGCAGGAAACCACTTTTGGTAGAAATTTAGAATGCAAGCACAGTGAAACTTTATCCTTATGAAACATGGTGAAAGGGGGGTTTGCTATCAAGGCTCCCAGTTCGCCAATCCTCCTTGCAGAGGTGATAGCCACCAGGAAGGCAACCTTCATGGAAAGAAAAGAAAGGGAGAAGGCTAGGGTTTCAAAGGGAGAATACATTAACAATGTAAAGATTAGGTTGAGGTCCCTGAAGGACAGACAAGGCCTCTTTCAGAACTGGGCAGTCAAAGGATGAGTAAAAACTGAATGAACCTCCACAGGAGGGTGGAAAATGGCAATAGCTGCTGCTGCATGCACCAGATAGAGTTGAGAGTGAGCTCTGATGCCTTCAGATACAGGAAATAATCTAAGAACACTGGGATGCCAACAGTCTCAGGGACAAGACTTTTCTGTTGGGCAGTAAGCGCGCCCACTTAGACCTACTTAGGATCATCTAATGGAGTCCTTCCTGCTATTGAAAAGGACCTCATAGACTCATAGGTCAGAAGGGACCAATATGATCATCTAGTCTGACCTCCCGCACAAGGCAGGCCACAAAACCCTACCCATACACATTTATAACAACCCCGAACCCATGACTGAGTTATTGAAATCCTCAAAAGTGAGATTTGAAGACCTCAAGCTGCAGGGAATCCACCAGCAAGCGACCCATGCCCCATGCTGCAGAGGAAGGCGAAAAACCTCCGTGGCCCCTGCCAATCCGCCCCGGAGGAAAATTCCTTCCCGACCCCAAATATGGCGATCAGCTAAACCCTGAGCATGTGGGCAAGACTCACCAGCCAGCACCCAAAAAAGATTTCTCTGCAGTAACTCAGTTCCCATCCCATCCAGCATTCCCACAGACCATTGAGCAGACTTATCTGCCGATAATCCAAAATCAATTGCTCAAATTAAACTATCCCATCATAACATCCCCTCCATATACTTATCAAGCTTAGTCTTAAAGCCAGATAAGTCATTTGCCCCCACTACTTCCCTCGGAAGGCTATTCCAGAACTTCACTCCCCTAATGGTTAGAAACCTTCGTCTAATTTCTAGTCTAAATTTCCTAATATCCAATTTGTACCCATTCGTCCTCGTGCCTATAATAGTACTAAACTTAAATAATTCCTCTCCCTCCCTAACGTTAATCCCCCTGATATATTTATATAGAGCAAGCATATCCCCCCGGAGCCTTCTTTTGGCCAGGCTAAACAAGCCAAGCTCTTTGAGTCTCCTTTCATAAGGCAGATTTTCCATTCCTCGGATCATCCTAGTAGCCCGTCTCTGAACCTGTTCCAGTTTGAATTCATCCTTCTTAAACATGGGACACCAGAACTGCACACAATATTCCAGGTGGGGTCTCACCAGCGCCGTATATAACGGCACTAACACCTCCTTCTCCTTGCTGGAAATACCTCGCCTGATGCATCCTAAAACCGCATTTGCTTTTTTAACAGCCATATCACATTGGCGGCTCATAGTCATCCTGTTATCAACCAATACCCCAATACCTCTCGTACTGCTGACAATCATTCTCATGCTACCAGAGGTGTCCATCCAAAAACCATGTTGTCAGGTTAAGTATATGTGGATCAGGATGTCTGAGTCTGTCATTGTGTTGTGATAGCAGTTCCAGGGAATGTCGGAAGTGGGTGTGGAAAATGTTTTGACATGCCAAGAAGCAGAGGAAACTGAAGCAGAACGGGTGAGGCCAGAACGGAGTGATCAGGATGACCATCGCCCTTTCCCATGAGAGTCTGTGAAGCAGGGAAGTAGGGGAGGGGGGAAATAGTTGACCCAGTCCAGTGAGTCAATGACCAGGGTGTCGCCCTGCGAATGAATACAGAGTCCTCCTGTTGAGCAGTACTGACTGCACTTGGTGTTAGTGTGAGATGCAATGAGGTCCTTGATAGGAGTTCCTCATTCATAAAAAATGTCCGTGATTACCATGATATGCAGTTCCCATTCGTGATCAGCTGCAAACTCCCTACTGAGAGCATCAGCAATCATGTTCAGGGTCCCTAGTAGGTAGGCCACCAACAACAGGCTACAGTGTGTAATGCACCATTTCCAGAAGCTCACTGTTTCTGTGCATACTGAAGGGAACCTTGGGCCTCTATGTTTGTTTATGTAGTAAACTGTTGTGCTGTTGTCTAATACGACGAGAATGGACAGACAGTACAAATGCACAGCATACCTTGTGTGTTGCCTGGAGCTCCAGGATGTTGACATGCATCTTGGATTCTTGAGTGGTCCAAGTTTCTTGCATCATTTGATGTCCCAAATGTGCTCTCCAGCCATCAAACAGGGTGTCTGTTATGATTGTCAGAGAGGATGGGAGGAAGAGCATTCTGGAGCAGACTTGGAACGGGTCTGCCCATGATTGGAGGCAATGACCACTGGTGGGATGGTGTGACTAGTGTCCATGGACTGGTGGGTGGGGAAGTTCTCCCATCCTCTGCCTAATTCCTGGGTGATCCAGGCTGCTATGGAGAAGGCCAGGCAACAGCATCCACGCTCCACTTCCTCTGACAAGGAGGGCAAGAAGTTACACCTTACGGGGAGAAAGGTCTTTTCCTTGGCCAGCCTCCAATTCCGTATCTTGAATTATCTAGGGCTGATGGCCAAATATGACTTTTTGAACTATGCACAGATGATGAATTTTGCAGATAAACTACATCAGCAGGATTGTGCTCACATCCAAGCAATTTTGGAGGAGGGCAAGTTGGTCTCCAGGACCATACTTCAGGCTGTGACAGATTCTGAGGACACGTCTTCGCATACAATGGCAATTGAAATCGTCATGAGGACGGAATCCTGGTTACATACCTCAGGCTTCCCCACGGAGGTACAGAGAACAATTGAGAACCTCCCTTTTGATTAATTACACCTCTTTGACTAAAAGATGGAGGATTCCTTATACTCACTGAAAGACTGTAGAGCCACCCTGTGATCTCTAGGCATACATACCCCAGCACTGAAACCAACATTTTATTGCTGCCACCTACACAATACTCTAGAACCCCCCCACACCCGTCCCGTTCTACCACCATTGAGCCTATGAACATCTACAGAAGCACTTGAAAGTCCACAGGTCTTGTCCACCTGGTCCACCAATGCAGCACCCAAAGAAACATACTCAGAAATACTACTTACGCGAAGATTGGGTGAATCTAGAGAGCTGTCAACCATTTTGCATCCCAATGCTCTTGCCATCCACCCCCATTGGGAGAAACAAGGCAATGGAAGAGTACACACGCAGACTGATGGAAACTACTACTTTGAAAAGTTCTGGCTCCAGATGCATGCGCATAACCCTCAGTGGAATACAACAGAGACCATCGCTCAGAGAAGAACCTCACTATCAAGCTTTCCAGATTTTCATTTTTACATTGTATTAGTGCCTTCCACATAGTCCAAAAATGGGTTTAACTTACACAGTCTTTATTGACATACCAGGTTTTACCATATTGCTTTCTCTTTTTCTAAAACCACTTTAAATCAGAAATACAACATAGATAAAAAGGTAGCTGCTTTGTCTAATCTGTACCAAACTGACTTTCTAGAGGAAGAAGAAAATGAAAGTTATCATTTTCACAGAAAAATACCATAGCTAATTGTTTGCTTGGTTCCAATATTAAAAAGAAATAACCATTCATGACGACATATGACTTTATGTAAGGTCTATTATTACACTTGTTAAAACATTAGTATTTCACAAGTGAAACACAGCACAAGAAATCAAGTGTCCTTAACCACGTAGAATATCAACTGCTGCAATTTCCCGAGTATTCAAAAAAAAAAAAGTCTCTAGAGCAGTGGCTCTCAACCTTATCAGACTACCTTTCAGAAGTCTGATTTGTCTTGAGTACCCCAAATTTAATCTCACTTAAAAATACTTGCTGACAAAATCAGACATAGAAATACAGTAAACTATTACTGAAAAATTGCTTACTTTCTCATTTTTATCATATAATTATAAAATAAATTGGAATATAAATACTGTACTTACTTTTCAGTGTATAGTAGTATATAACTACAACAAAGTTTGGCTGCCCAAGTAAATTTACCACCACTGTAAGACTCTTCCATGACCAGATGACTGCCTCCATCCTGTGCAGTGGCTCTACCTCTGAAACCTTTGCCATTTGAGCTGGCATAAAGTACGGTTGTGTACTAACACCCACTCTTCTCCATTTTCCTAGCAGCTATAAAAATGCTAATTTAAAGATTGTCTGCCACTGGGCATTGCCATCCAATATTGGACTGATGGCAACCTCTTCAACCTCTCTCACCTCTGTGCCAGAACTAAAGTAACATCAGCAACAATAACTGAACTTCAGTACACAAATGATTGTGGTGTATTTTCACACTCAAGGCAGCTCTTAACTGCTTCTCTGAAGCTTTCAAAAAAGCTTTCAGGGATAACCCTGAACATCTGAAAAACAAAAAGTTCTCCATCAGCCTGCTCCCAGTCAATCATCAAACCCAGCAAGAAAGATCTACACTGACAGAAAGGAACTGGAAAATGTAGAACACTTTGCCTACCTTACCAGCCATGTCTCACAGAGGGCAAACATAGATGTCAAGATGCAGCACAGAATCTGCCATGCCAACCTTGCCTTTGGCAGACTGTCTTGCTGGGTGTTCAATAACCACAACAACATCAGAACACAGAATAAACTCCTTGTATACAAAGTGGTGGTAATTCCAACTCTCCTCTATGGCTGTGAGACCTGAGTGATGTACAGAAAACATCTGAAAAACCGGGAATGCCAGCACCAGTACTTTCTATGGAAGATCCTCAACATAAAGTGAGAAGATTTTTGCACTAACATCAGTGCCCTCACTGAGGCCAATATCCTCAGTGCTGCAGCCCTGATTATCAACCACCAGCTGAGGTGTAGTGGGCACTGTGTGCATACACCTGAACATCCCGCAGTGCTGAAGGAACAGGTCCAGGACTATTTAGAAAGATTGGACATACACAAGTCCATGGGGCCAGATGCAATGCACCTGAGAGTGCTGAGGGAGTTAGCTGATGTGATTTCAGAGCCATTGGCTATTATCTTTGAAAGCTCATGACAACAGGGGAATGTCCTTGATGACTGGAAAAAGTCAAATACAGTGCCCATCTTCAAGAAAAGGAAGAAAGAGGATCCAGGGAACCATAGGCCGGTCAGCCTCACCTCAATCCCTGGAAAAATCATGGAGCAGGTCCTCAAGGAATCCATTTTAAGGCACTTAAAAGAGAGGAAGGTGATCAGGAGCACCAAAGGAACGTCATGCCTGACCAACCTGATTGCTTTCTATGAAGAGGTGACTAGTTCTGTGGATGAGGGGAAAGCAGTGGACGTGATATACCTTGACTTTAGCAAAGCTTTTGATACGGTCTCCCACAGTATTCTTATCAGCAAGTTAAAAAAGTATGGGTCAGATCAATGGACTATAAAATAGATAGAGAATTGGCTAGAGCAAAGGGCTCAATGAGAAGCGATCAATGGCTCCATGTCTAGCTGGCAGCCGGTCACAAGTGGAGTGCCACAGGGGTCAGTCCTGGGGCCGGTTTTGTTCAACATCTTCATTAATGATCTGGAAGAGGGGGTAGATTGCACCCTCAGCAAGTTTACAGATGACACTAAGCTAGGGGGAGTGATAGATACCCTGGAAGAGAGGGATAGGATACAGAAGGATCTAAACAAATTGGAGGATTGGGCCAAAAGAAACATGATGAGGTTCAACAAGGACAAGTCCAGAGTCTTGCACTTAGGACGGAAGAATTCCATGCACAGCTACAGACTGGGGATTGACGAGTTAGGCAGCAGTTCTGCAGAAAAGAATCTGGGCGTTACAGTGGATAAGAAGCTGGATATGAGTTAGCAGTGTGCCCTGGTTGCCAAGAAGACTAATGGCATATTGGGCTGCATTAGTAAGAGCATTGCCAGCAGATGGCGAGAAGTGATTACTTCCCTCTATTCAGCATTGGTGAGGCCGCATTTGGAGTATTGTGTCCAGTTTTGGGCCCCCCAATACAAAAAGGATGTGGACAAGTTGGAGAAAGTCCAGCGGAGGGCAACAAAAATGATTAGGGGGCTGGAGCACAAGATTTATGAGGAGAGGCTGAAAGAACTAGGCCTGTTTAGTCTGCAGAAGAGAAGAATGAGGGGGGGATTTGAGAGCAGCCTTTAACTACCTGAAAGGGGGTTCCAGGGAGGATGGAGCTAGGCTGTTTTCAGTGGTGGCAGATAACAGAACAAGGAGCAATGGTCTCAAGTTGCAGTGGGGGAGGTCTAGGTTGGACATTAGGAAAAAGTTTTTCACTAAGAGGGTGGTGAAGCATTGGAATGGGTTACCTAGGGAGGTGGTGGCATCTCCATCTTTAAAGGTTTTTAAGCTGCGGCTTGACAAAACCCTCGCCGGGATGATTTAGCTGAGGATAGTCCTGCTTTGAGCAGAGGGTTGGACTAGATGACCTCCTGAGGTCCCTTCCAACTCTAATATTCCATGATTCTATGAAAACAATCATCCAACTCACAAAAGGAGAAAGGAAATGGGGAGGCCAAAAGAAATGCTATAAAGACATCCTCAAGACAAAATATCAAGAGATGTGGCATCGATATCACACACCAGAAGAAGGTAGCCAAAGCCAGGGCTAACTGGAGAATATTGTCAGAGGAGGAATGACCACTTCTGAGAAAAATCGCCTTACCTTGGTCACAGAAAAACACCAGAAAAGGACAGACAACTGTCATGTAGCAATGCTGGCCCAACCCTGCCTCCCACCACCATCTGCATGTCTGTGAACGAGTCTGCGGCTCAAGTACTGGACTACTCAGTCAAAGAGCCATATAAAATAAATCCTGTGAAAGAGATCATCCTCAAATTTTGAGGGATCATCTATGATATAGAACAGTATAAACAAGACACTGTCTGTATGAAATTTTGGTTTGTACCATCTTTGTTAGTGCTTTTTATGTAGCCTGTTGTAAAACTAGGCAAAGAGGCAAAAAACTAGACAAATACCCCCAGGAGTATGTATACGCCTGTTTGAGAATCACTGTCATGCTGGAATTAGACCTTTCCTTCAGGAAGTAGGACCAGGTCACCCTTCTTCTTCCTTCTAGTTACTATAATCTCCAAAGAGTCAGCGAATTTAGGGCTACAGTGACCATGGGACCATTTAGTATGACTTCTTGTATATCACAGGCCACCAACACCACTCAGCACTGCTCACTAAACCCAACAACTAAAATTAGAGTAAAGTATTATAACCCTAAGGAGACTAGACAATAATGTGTCACAGGCAGAGCGGAGGAGGGATTGAAGTGCCTGAGGCCCCTGCATCAGCAAGAAATTGATTAACAGAGACGTACCAGGGTAAACCTGACAAGCAACCTGCCACCCACACAGCAGAGGGAGGCCAAACCCCCCTTACCTCCCCCCAAGGTCACTGCCCATCTGACCTGGAGGAAAATCCCTTCCCAACCCCACTTACAGCAATCAACTAGACCCTGAGCAACTGAGCAAAAAGCAGTCAGACAAGTATCTGAGAGAGAGATTGCTAAGTGCCATCTCAGAGCACTGGCCTATCCCATCCAGGGTCCCCATCTCAAGTTGTGGCCATCACTGAGGTTTCAGAGGAAGGAGACAAAAAACCCACAGAATACACACTGGGGGGGGGGGGATTCCCTTCCTGACTGCTGCAGGTGAGTGATAAAATTTTAGGAATAACCCACAAGAACCAACAGAGACTCTCAGTGCCATTGAGCTCTGCCCCCCACCATCACAAGCAATCCTGTCATACAATCCCACTCATGCATTTGTCCAGCTTTTTCTCAAATATAATCCTTCCACTTATTTGGCTGAAGCACATATTAAAACTTTATTTAACTTTGTTAAAATAGACAAATTTCTACTCATCTTTCTCTTTCTATAATTACATCCTTCAAGGCACCTCTCACGACAAATAAATACAATAACTACCCTGTAGGATTTCTTACCCCCATCTTTAACCTGTTTAAAGTTCCATTAAAAAATCACTATTTCAGTTTTGAATATCACTTTCTCTTTAGCTGTACTCAATTCTATCAAATTTTGCTATTTCACCTCTCACTGTAGAGTGCATGATACTTTGTAGGAAAGAAAGTATATACAAATTTATGATGTACATGGAGTGCCTAAATTTTGAGTGTTTTAGTTTATTATTCTAAATAAACTATTTTTATGCAAAACAGTAACAAGTAACAAAAGCACATATATATCATTATGCTCATGATACAATATATATTAATTAATAAATAAAATCCAACAATAAACTTAGCACCCTTACCACTAGATCCACAGATCTCCCCTTCCCTTCTTCACATGAGAAACAACCAGAAAGATTTCATAGGAGGTGAATTATGGAAATCCTAGATGCTAAGGGGCTCCTTCCCGAATAAGGATTTTGTTCTAGTTTCTTACCTCTCTCTTCCCTACTACTTTTTCCTTGCTGTTAACTATGTTCCATACAGGGTAAACTGATGGAGATTTCCAAGATTCATAAGAGAACTATCTAATTATTTCCTTTCTGAGACTGACCTCAGCCTCAATCTGCCTTACCAAGAATAAATTTTCCAGGGATCACTGCATATTAACTCAGGTCCTAAGTACTATATATACTTATTGATAAGCAATTACAGTTACAAGTTTGAATTTCTATTAAAAATGATGTAATGTTTTAATCAGCTTTTAAACAGCTCTTCTGAGGACCAGGCAGAGGAGGCATGGGAAAACTTTAGAAACCCTGAAATGCCTTTGATACTTGCAAAGGGGCACAAATACAAATAGTCGCGATCCAGAAATCAGGATTTAGAAACAACCCAAACATTTAAAAAACCTTCTTCTATCCACAACCCACTTTTCCTCAGTATCTCTCCATCAGAAAAACCAACTCATCAGGGAGCTCCACAGAATGCTGTCCTGAAGGCATATAACACATCAATATAGTAGGTTCCTCGGAAATACCCCACAGCAGCTACAACCTGAAGATAAATCTCTAAAGAACTTGTGGCAATACATTTGTATTCTCTGACCTCTTTCAAAGAAAACAAGATTAAGATGTTATACCCATTCAGAGAATCTTAGCAAGTGATTTGGATCACAAAGCCACCATGGCAGGGCACCAAGCCAAATTTTTAGCTTCAAACTACTTCAAGGGAACATATAACCTGCATTCAGGGAGTACAACAGCCTCTCAGAGGGCTCTATCTAGATATGCTTTCTAAAACTTATTACTTACACTAGGAAAAAAAAATACCTGTAAGTATGACATAACCCACAACTCAGGAACCAGCCACCTAATTTGCAGCATAATGCTTTTACAAAATAATTCTAATGTCAAGTGCTTGACTGAAATAATGACAGTCAAAGCTTTGCTTTGCTTTCCTAAGAACTGTTTCGTTATAGTCAACTAGAGCATTCATAATTTTAGGCAGAGCTGGTAGCACTGCTGATATTTAAGGTGGAATGATACTTCCTATCTTAAGTCCCTGTTTTCAGTTGTTTATAACTCTTCCAAAAAATTAACCATTTGGGATTAAGTTTTCCATGCCAGGCATCTGCCTGTTTCGGCAAGCTTGAGAAAAAAATCGTTTATCCATATCCAAGAACATCACTATGGGAAAATATATGGTTTTGGCCATGCTAAAAAAATTTCTTACAACTATTTTGTTGAGAAGCTGCAGTGCCTCCATGCTTCGGAGGAGGCACTCAGAATTTGGTTTAGAGGTTGCTTTGATGTCAGGGATGTGCCATTTGGTGTTTGCTTAAAAACACCTGAATTTAGCCAAGTTATAAGTCTTTGGAAAATTTCAGTTTGCAAATGTTTACTACAGACTTGTTAGGATTTGGCAGCTAAATTCTCCAAAGATTCCATTTGCACTGAGTATGCTCCAGTTCAGAGCCGAAGGTCCTTAGCAGAACTTTCCCTGCCATTGCTCCTCCAGCCTATTGTTCCTCAGGAACAAAGAGCAAGGAGACTGTCTTTCCTTTGCTCTCAGTGCTCTAATTGCTGGCTCCCAGGAGAAAGTAGCAGACAACTACAAAAGGATCATGAAATGGACTGGGGGGCACAGAGGTGGTAGAAAAAGGAGTAGATTGGCAAAGAGCTGGAGGGAATGGGGGTATTGGGACTGCCTGGAAAAGTAGTCTGAGAGCCAGCAGGGAAGGGTGCAGGAAGAGATGACTGAGTTTGGATGAGGAGCTGAGGACTGGAAGCTGAGAATGAAGGAGGATGGATACTTGGACAAGGAACCTCTAGAGACAAATTGAATGAGGAGATAGAGACAGGCTGGGCAAGGAAACTTAGATGAGAATCCCACTGGGTAGAGACAGGGACTTGGTATGGAATGAAAAGTTGGAGTGGGGATGGGAGAAAGAGAACAGGGACAGAGAGGCTGAAGAAGACAGGCTCGAAGGAGACAGGCTTGGCGGGAGTGGAAGGGGGTAAACAGGAGTAGAAGGGTTTGTGACCACTACAGAAAACTCCCCTCCAGAACCTGGAATTGAACCTAATATTCCACAGTCTCAACATTCTTCCACTGTCAGCAAATATCTGTGAAACCTTCAGGCAAAGGGTGCACTTTTCTCTTTTCTAGTGTTGATCCACATACGGATGACTGATACTTCTGTTGCCAGTCACTCACTTACCTCAAGTGGCGTACATCTGGTTCCAACGCTGTGGATGACCTATGTGAGTGTCATTATGATGCCACAGGATGGAATTTCATTTTTTTTCCATTAGCTTTTTTGAAAACTAGGAAATTACACACAAGAAACTACATTCAAAGAGCTTTAGGTTTATAAAGTCAAGCACTAAAAAGTTAGGAAATGCTGGCCTTTAAGGTTGATCATGCAATCTTAATTCAGCCCCCTCATGCCTAGGCAGTAAGGCTGGGTCTACACTGACGGCGGCAAATTCGCTGCCGTCACATCAATTGTTCTGGATTGAGTGAGTGGTCTGTACAGACGCGCTCAGTCGATCCAGGAAGCGACGCAGGAAAACCACTCCCATAAGTGGAGTAGCGCTGTGTTGAAGGGAGCGCTTTTCCCTTCGAAGCAGCACAGTATGGACGCTGCGCGGAGAAAAAGCTGCAAAGTCGACGGGAGATATGCAAGTGATTTACATCACTTGCGTATCTCCTGTCGACTGCCGCCAAATCGCCAAGGTAAGTGTAGACCAGGGCCAAGAGACAGTATTTAATTACATGATCACACACCATTTTTTCCACACGATCTCTGCGTCATTCAGTGCACATAATTTATGCTGTTCAATTAATTAGCAGCTATTCAATATTTTGTTTTACGCTCATTGTTCAGACAAGGCCGCACGCCTTGTCAATATACTCTACTCAAATTGTACTCCAATCACAGAATTAGTAACTTTCTCATGGACTCATCACTTTGATATCTGACTGCGTTACAAACAAAATTTATTTTCACTACACCCGTATGAGATTACATGTATTATCCTACTTTACAGATGGAAAACTGAGGCACAGAGAGTTTCACACCAGAAGTGTGCACTAATTTTGGGTGCCCAGTTTGAGACACCTAGGACCTGAGCTTTCAGAGTTCTTAGGCTTTATACAACACTTAATATGTTCAATGCACAGTCCCCACTGACTTCAGTTGCAGCTGTGACACTCAGCACTTCTGCAAATCAGATCCTACATTATCAAGTTGCGCACCCAGAAAACGATAAACACACACTAGCCACCTATGAAATGTTTTGTTAAAGTGACTTGCACAGCATCACACAGGAACCTTATGGCAGATACAAGAATAGAATCTAATTCTTCAGGCTGGGCAGCATTAAATTGTCTTAGCCACGTGACCATCCTTACTCCTCTTGCAATCCCCTGCCTTATTCACTGCACACCTTCCAACTTCTGCCACAAATGAGACAGGCATCTCAGACAACCTCCTCCTTCACTACATAACTGATTTATCCTCAGAGCATGAGCCATCTGAAGGAGACAGGCATCCTTTGAAAAAAAAAAGCATATGATCATGTAATTAACGACAGCATTATGATGCATATGCACAGGTGGGCTGAATTACAGTTATACAGTTTTATTCTGATCCTGAGTGCATGATTTTGTAATCTTTACTTTCTTAAGGTTTTTTTTGTAACTACATAGGTTGTGAAAGTGATGTTTATTTTTTGTAATAAAACTTAAAATCATAATACACTCTGGGGAAAGACATTAATGTTGCAGAAAAGAGTGCCTCCAAAACCATGCATGACAGAGCAATTTCATGTTGTATTAGCTCAATATAAAGTACTTTGCCAAGATAATTAATGTATTAGTGCCATCTGCTGGTATGCCAATATAGAGTGCATAATACAAAGTTTCCATTAGAAGAGTGGCTCAGTTTTACACAGTTAAACTGCTGCTTAGTTCATTTTTACAGTAAACTAGATACAGCCTATCCTTAAAGAAGAAATGAAAACAGTATTTCATATACAAGACAGGTTTTACTACCATAATCAGAACACAAAAGCCCACACAAGAAACTGTTTAACTGCAATTTTTTAAATGAAGCTGTGCAGTCACAGCAGATTTATCCAAACTCTTGACTCTGTGTCTCGTGCATGTGATTGGCAGGTATAAATATTATGCCATGAGCTAACAGGAGAGCGGTGCACACCTGTCCTGGTCACTCAGACATTCCCTAACAGATAGTATTTTGGAAAAACCTCTTGGTGCTGTGGATAGGCCAAAGGGCAGTACGTTATATTGGTAGTAACTGCTGCCTACAGCAAATCCTAGGAAGAGTTTGTGATGGGGATGGAAGTAATATGTAAGTATGCAACATGTAGGTTGAGGGCCAAGAACCAACTCCCCTGTTGCAGTGCAGGGATGACGGTGGAGAGGGTGACCATCTTGAATTGCTGCAATTTGACAAACTTGTTTAGTTTGCGGAGGTTCAGGATGGAACGCCAACCATCAAATTTCTTCTAAATCAGGAAGTAGTGGAAGTAGAAGCCTCACCCTCTGCATTGTACAGGATCCGGCTCTATAGCTCCCAATTGCAAAAGATGGTTTACTACCTCTCTTAGGATGGGCTTGTGAGAGAAGAGGGATGGGGACTGCAGGCACAGAATGGTATCGTTGGAAAGGGGACGGAATATGTTTCCTTGACAACCTCCAGAACTCATTTGTCCAAAGTGATGGGCATCCAAGATGGTAGAAATAGAGTTAGCTTGTTGCCAGACTTCTGATCTGTTCATGTCGTTACAGATGTTGAGGATAGCTGGAACAGAAGGGAAGTTCTTGGGCCTTTGACCACACCTTCAAAATTGTTGTACGAGAAGGTGTATGAGACACTGCCCCTTTTGCATCAGGCTATCTGTGATTACTGGAAGGCCTTGATGGCAGCATTGCCGAAAAGCTGCTGTTGATAATAAGGTTCAGGCTGGGATAATAGGGGAAGCTGATATTTTTCTGATCTGCTCTTGGGCTGTGGGATGGGACCCAAGGATCTTAGTGTACCTCGGGAGTCTTTTAAGGACTAACTAATGGTCAATATGTTCAGAAAAAAGATTTTATCTTTCAAATGGTAGGTCTTCAATTGTTCTTTGTACCTCCTTGGGGAATCCTGAAAAGTGTAACCAGGATGTCTGCCTCATTACTACTGCGGTAGCAATGCATCAGACTGCCATGTAAACTGAAACCAGTGAGGTTTAAAGAGTTGTGCAGGTTATTAAATGCCTTCCACTATTACAGACAAGAATGTTTCCTTTTTGACCTCTCAGAGGTCCTAACGTAACTTCTCCAATTTAAAATAGTTCACAAAAAATGGTTACTTACCTTGCAATTGTTGTTCTTCGAGATGTGTTGCTCATGTCCATTCCATCCGAGGTGCATACGCGCCTCAATGCATGGTTATTGGAATTTTTTGCCTTTAACAATACCCGTTGGACTGGCTCCAGTGCCCCCTGGCATCCTGCGCACATGCCACAGCATAACAGGCAGCGTCAGCCCTACACCCCCTCAGTTCCTTCTTGACGTCAACTCTAACAGCAGGGAAGGGGGAGGGACCGGAAACATGCAACACATCTCGAAGAACAACAGTTACCAGGTAAGTAACTGTCTTTTCTTCTTCAAGTGCTTGTTCATGTTGATTCTATTCTAGGTGACTCACAAGCAGTACCTTGGGGGTGGGCCCAGAGTTCACAGATGAGCTGCCTGTAGCACTACTCTGCCAAAACTGGAGCCCCATGCCTGAAGGATGATGGCATGGTGGGACGTGAAGGTGTGCACCAATGATGAAGTAGTGGCCCTACAGATGTCCTGCACAGGTACCTGTGCCAGAAAACCCGCCAAGGTGTTTGCGCTCTGGTGGAGTGGGCTCTGATGACACCCGGTAGAGGCATCTTCGCCTGCTCACAAAAAAACTTGATGCAGGACATTATCCAGCAAGAAATCTGCTGGGAGGAAACAGGAAAGCCTTTCATTCTATCCACCACTGCAAAAGAAAGTTGCATAGTCTTCCAGAAAGACTTACTGCGTTCAATGTAGAAAGCTAAGGCCCGCCTAATGTCAAGCGTGTGCTACCTCCTTTCTTCCTCTGAACCATGTAACTTGGGAAAAAACACTAGAAGAAATATATCCTGGTTACAATGAAATTGAGACACTACTTTGTGTAAGAAAGCGAGATGAGGCAGCAACTAGACCTTGTTCTTAAGAAGGTAGTGTATGGTGGTTCTGAGGTAAGTGCCCTAATCTCAGAGACTCTTTTTACTGAGGTAGTCATTACTAGAAAGGATACTTTCCAGGAGAGCAACAGCAACTGACAGGTAGCAAAAGGTTCAAAGGGGGAACCAAGAGCCTAAACAGAACTAGGTTAAGATCCCAAGGGGGCACCAGGTCTCGAACCTGAGAGTAGAGCCTCTCTATTCCTTTCAGGAACCTAACCATCATAGAATGGGGAAAAAAGGTTTTTCCATTTATTGGAGGGTGAGATGGCCGCAAGGTGAACCCTCAATGAGGCAATACCTAGGCCTTGAAGTTTAAGGTGCAATAAGTAAACTAGAATAGCCTGAATGGATGACTGTTTGGGTGCAATTTCTTGGGAAGTTGCCAAGCAGGTGAACCTTTTCCACTTGGCCAGGTATAAAGCATGAGTGGAAAACTATGACGAACACACCAGTTCCTCCAGGTTCAGCCATGTAGTCTTCACACCATCTGATGCAGGGACTCTAAATCTGAGTGCGGCAGTCAACCCTGGTCCTGGGAGAGGACATCGTGCCACCGGGGCAACTCTAGCAGGGGCAGGGCAATTGACAGCTGCAGCAGCATGCTGGTGCAACCAGGATAATATTCGCTCTGTCCCTCTTGATTTTCAGTAGGACTCTGTGTAGCAGCGGAATGGGCAGGAATGCGTACATCAGAATCCCCGTCTACTGGAAAACAAAGGCATCAGACAGCAACCTCTATTTGAGCCCACAAACAGAACAGAACTGGAGTCATTTCTTTTTCTGTCTGGATGCAAGCAGATCCACTTGGGGAGAACCCCACCTTTGGAAGATCATACCGGCCAACCTTGGGTGAAGCGATCACTCGTGGCAGGGCAAGAAGGACTTGCTGATGCATTCTGCTGTGTTGCCTTGGAGCTGAAAGGCTATGAGGTGATAATCATGGCTCATTGCAAGGTTCCAAAGACACACTGCCTCCCTGCAAAGGGCCGACAGGCAGGCCCCCCCCCTTGCCTGTTATTATAGTACATTGCAGCGGTGTTGTCTGTCAGAACTCACATTACCTTGCCAGAGATGAAGAGAAGGAACACCTCACAAGCCAGGCATATCGCCCATAGCTCCCTTATGTTTATGTGCATCTCTCGCCCGTCCTGTGACCAAACCCCTTGAGTGCTGTGGTTGGAGCTGATATGGGCCCTCAACCCCAAATCCAAAGCATCTGACACCAACGTGATCAAGATACCTAGTTCCTGGAATGGCACACTCAGCAGTAATGAGTAAAGGTCTTGCCATCATCCCAGTGAGGACAGGACATGGGGGAAGGGACCGTGACCACTCAGTTCAGGGAGCATCTGCTTGGGGCATACACCAAGGCCAGCCATGGCTGGAACAGCATGAGCCCTAAGTGTGGAAGCTTTACTACGTATGTGCAAATCACCATATCACCCAGCAGCTGCAGACAAGATCTAGCTGTTGTGAGGAGGCACTCACAAAGGCAAGTAATAATGCCTGACATGGCTTTGAAGTGAGACTGTGGCAGAAACGCCCTGACCCAAGTCTAGAACCACTCCAATGAATTCTATCCGTTTTCTCTTCATTTATGAACAGATCCAGACAGTAACAGGTGGCACATATGAGGCTTAGGCTGCTCGGGACCTGAAACTGAGACCCACCATCGATCAGCCAGTTGTCCAGGTACAGTATATCTACACTCCATAGCACCTTAGGTGCGCAGCCACCACTGCCATGCACTTTGTAAAGATTCTCAAAGCATAAGAGAGGCCAAAAGGTAACGCCATAAACTATTAGTGCGAGTGGGCCACGATGATGCAGAGAAACCGTCTGTGGCCAGGAAAGATCACGAAATGGAAGTATGTGTCCTTTAGGTCAAAGGTGGCATATTAGCCTTCTGGATCCAAGGAAGTGATGATGGAGGCTAGGGAGACAATGCAGAACTGAAGTCTCTTGAGATATTTGTTGAGATGACGCAGGTTAGAATGAGCCTGAGAGCCCTGTTTACCTTGGGAATGAGGAAGTTCCAGGAGTAAAACCCTTTCCACTTTGCATCTGGCAGAACTTTCTATATAGCCCCAAGACTGAGAAGGCGCTCCACCTCTCGTATGAGAAGTTGCTTGTGAGAGGAGTCCCTGAAGAGGGATGGGGAGGGAGTGTGTGAGGAGCAGGGGGAAGAAAACCGCAGGGCACATCCCACCAAGATTATGCCAAGAACCCAACAGTCCAATGTTATCTTGGCCCATTCAGATAGAAAGGGAGCAAGTTGGTTGAGGAATGTACGGGAGGGAGGATCCTGTCTCGAGACTGGAACGCCGTCCTCGAGTGCACCTTCAAAAGGATTGGTGCTGGCTGTTGGACCGCCTGGAAGGCCCAGGCTGGGAAGGTGAAGTGAAAGTCGCAGTCTACCGGCACTTCCTAACCCCACTATCTTTGGCCCTTGGTCTATAGGGGGCGAAACAAGGGGGCCGGTATCTTGGCGGCTGCTGCTGGGAGCCGAAATGACACCTTGAGGCCTGGGGTGTATAAAGGCCCTTGAATCGTGGCCCTTGAATCCTTCAGACCATGTAGTTTGGTGTCGGTCTTGTCGGAGAAGAGAGCAGAGCAGTCAAAGGGAAGGTCTTGAATAGACTGCTGCACTACCTGTGACAGCCCAGAAGACTGCAGCCAAAAGCACTGACGCATACAGACAGCTGAAGCCATGGCTCTCCCAGATGAATCTGCTGCATTGGAAGTCGCTTATAGGGCCGCTCTAGCCGCCGTTCTACCTGCCTCAAGGATGGTGGCAAATTCTGGTGCCCATTCCTGAAGCAGGGTCTCCCTGAAATGCTTTAGAGAATCCCAAAGACTGTAATTGTACCTGCCCAGGACACTTGTTGATTTGCAGTACAAAACTATAGGCTCGCTGTTGAGTACATTTTCGTCCCCAAAAGTTCCAGTTTTTTGCCATCTTTTTCGCCTATTACACCGCGGCATGTACACGGGATTCCAGGGGGTGCAGAGCCAGCCCTACAGGTACTGCTAAAGGAAAAAATATTCCCGTAACTGTGCACAGAGGTGCACACACACCTATAATGGAATTGACATGAGGAAGCACTCGAAGAAGATAGTTGTGTTTAGCCCTGACAGCCTCATAGTTGGAAACTCTATACTGGAGGGTGGTGGACAAGTAGGATTTTCTCCTGAATAGTCCTAGTAATTTCCAATCCCGTTTGGGATGGACGGATCAGGAATGGTTTTGGCAATTTTTTTCCTGCAGTGTTAACAACTAGGGAGTTTGGACTAGGGTGTGAAAACAAAAACTCCATGTTTTTTGCGGACATACAGTATTTCTTATCTGCACATTTGCATGTGGGCGGGTTAGAGGCTGGGGTCTGCCGTAAGAGATTGGCTAGCTTGAACAGTGCCCCATTGATAAGCAGCACAATTTGCTGTAGAGGTGGTGTGCAGGATGTCAATAAGCTCATGTTGCTGTTCCTTGACCACCTCTAATTGGATGTGAAGCACATCTGCCACTCTGCAGAACAGGTCCTGGAAGTGTCTAACATCATCAGCTGCTGTGGGATAGGGTGACATGATAGTCTCATCTGGTGAAGACAATGAGAGGTATAGGACCAGGTTTACCTCTTCTTCCTGTTCTTCCTCATGCTCCTCCACGTTCTTCATCTTGTGATTGTGTTTGTGGAGGTTGTGCCTCTGGAAGTCGGGAGAGTGATGAGGATGGGATGGATGGATGAACATTGTATCATCTGTTTCGTTGGGTGATTACCAAATTGAGCCTAATACATGGCTCATGGGTCCCAGTATGGCTAGGTAGGTGAGAGAGGAATATGAGGTTGCATCCAAGGAGGCCCCTGCAGGGATTGGGTTCCCTGAGATGCTGAAGAGTAAGTCTGGAAGGCAGGTGCTATGTGCCCTCATGTTGATGGGACAACAGATTCGGCACATTCCTCCTTCCCTTTCACTGAATCACATGAAGTGCATGGTGCCATAGCATATGTTTTAGGAGGACCAGCAAGTGGCTCCAGAGATGTTTTTGAAGCCACTAGTTTAGTCAGTGCTGAGGTCAGAGCCACCGTCTTTGCGGGTGCTGATGACTTAGTTTGTGCTGGCAGCTTCTATGAAACCGCAAAGGGTTTCAGAGCTGCAAATGAGGTAGAGGGCCTGCATTGGTCGCCACAAATAGAAGGTGGTGCTTATTATTGATCTGTCCTAGCAGGGTCTTTCGACCTTTTCTTAGAGACTGAGGAACTCAACCTTGTTATGGAGCCATGCCCCTTTTCAGAAGATGTTGATCTAGCCAGGGGCAGCATTCTTGAAGTTTGTGCCTCAGGTGCTGAAGAGGGGACTGCTCTCCTCTTTGAATCTCCACCACTGGAGGTTTTTAAGAAAAGCTCAGACAAACATCTGTCATATGCAAGCACCCAAAGAAGAAAGTATATTCAAGGACTATGTCATACTGCAAACTTTGAATGATAATCAAATTAGAGACAAAATTAAGATCTGATAAATTTTGATTGTGTACAAAACTTGTCATGACTACATTACAGAAAAACATGTTAGAAGATTATTAAGATTGTTATATCAAACACTCAGTTAGGAAATGGCAGAATTAAGGGTGCCTATTCAACCTTTGTGTGTATGCACTATGATACAATATTTAATTACATGATCACTTACTATTTTTTTCACCTCTCCCTCATTCAGTGCACAGTACAGCTGGTGCTCACTTAAGGAGCAGTTTATTCAATATTTTGTTTTGCATTCACTGAACAATGCACAGATCTAGGCCTTATTAACGGTATATTATTAAAACTGTACTCTGAGGACAGAATTATTAATTTCCTCATGAACTTTTTTATGGCATTTATCACTATAATATCTGACTGCTTCATCAAGATTAAAGAAAATTATTCACACAACACCCCTATAAGATTAGGGTATATTATCCCAATTTCACACACGGGAAACACATGGGCATAGATATATTAAGATCGAAAGTGTCCATGAATTTTAGTGCCCAATTTGAGACACCTAAGACCTGATTTTTCAGAGGACATAACATTATCTAGCACTTGACATGTTCAATGAGCACCTCCCATTAATTTCAGTTGCAGTTGTGAGTGCTCAGCTTCTGTAAATCATACCCTAGGGTATCAAGGTGGACACCCAGAAAATCGGTGACATACAATTAGTGACCACCTGTGAAAAGTTTGGTTTAAGTAATTTGCCTAGTGTCATATAGAACTCTATGGCAGAGGCAGGGATTGAATCCAATTTTCCTAGGCAGCATTCAAATGCCTTACTAATGACACTACCCACTCTCTTCCTGCAATCCCATCTAATTTAATACACACATTCCAATTTCTGCAACAAATGAGACAGAGGTCCTACAGATAACAGCCTCCTTTATTCATAACCCTTATTCATCCACAGAGCAGGTCCAAACTGTGCACTGAATGAGACAGGTTCCTGTGGAAAAAAAACACTATGTGATCATATAATTAAAGGCTGTTTGCTATACATATGCACCATAGGGCCAAATTGAAGTTGCACAGGCAATTATAATTGTGGCATTTCCTAAATATTGAGTCCTTGACTTTGCAACTTTAATAATGTACTTTTAATGTAGCGTGCGTGCATGTAATTTTCTAGTATCTTTTTTTAAACTGAAAAACCAGTTCCATCATGTGGCATCATATTGACACCCACAAGATGTCATCTGAGGTGTTGGAACCTTTAGATTCACTGCACACATCTCTGCCACTTGAGCTAACAAAGTAACTGATAGCAGTAGAATTTTGTTATCCTCTGTGGACCATCACTGGAGGGGGATGAGACACATACTCTGTCAATTGGTTTCACAGCTATTTGCTGGCTGCAGAGAAATTGGGAGACTAAGGAACTCTGGACTCCATTCCAGGTTTTGGATGGAAATGTGTTCTAGTGGGTACAGACTCTTTTGCCCATTCCTTCCAAGCTTGATCCCTTTTGCCCATTCCCTCCAACCTGTTCCTGACTCAGTCCTCTCTTTTTTCCATTCCTGGCTCCTTGTCCCAGTCCCTTTTCCTTGCCTGCTCAGTCCCAATCTCCAGCCCTCAGGCTTCTCATCCCAGTGCTAGTCTTCTTGTCCACACAGTCCTAGTCTCCCCATCCAATTTTGCTATCTGAGTCCCAGTCTCCTTCAAATCCCAGACTCTCCCCACCACATCCAGTCCCAGTCTCCTTGTTCAGCCAGTCCCAGTTTCCCTGCTCCCGGCTCTTCATCCAATCTATCTTCCTTCTCCTTCTCCACTCACTGGCTGCTAATCTCCTTGTCTGGGCTCCTTGTACAATCTCAGTCTCCCCCATCCCTTGCTCTTTATCCCAATCTCTTTGCCCAGCCAATTCCAGTTCTACATCATCTCCCCAACTCCTTTTCAGATGTTTCCCCTACCTCCTCACCTGTTTCCCATTCCCACCAGTTCCTACTCTTAATTTTCCTCCTTCTCCTAGCTCCTTAGCTGATGTCAGTGTTTCCCCTTCCCAGCCAACTGGCTCCCGGTTCACCTCTCCCCCTTTCCCTCACCAGTTTTAATGTATCTCCCCTACAAACCTCCTGGCTATCAGTCTTTTTTATTCAGTCAATCCAGGTCTCTCTCTCCTTCCACCCCTCCAGTTTCAGCAGACTCCTTATTTCAACCTCCTCCTTTCCCTCCCACCTTGTCTTGCTGTTATCCTTCCTGCATTTGAATCAGATGACTTCCTCTTCTCTCTCAGCTGGGTGCCAGCAAAGAACAGGCTGTAGGCTCTCTGCCCTCAGTTTCAGTGCATGGCCCCAACCTGGCCAAGAACAGTTTTTACAGAGTAAGTCTGGCTCTGCCCAGACTTAACTGCTTTATTCTTAATTTCTCTATGGGGATGACACAAATAAGGTTAGGTCACACATAGGAGTTATGAGGATGAAGCATGTTCAGTTGCTTTGTGGGCCTGGTGCATGTGCAGTCTGGACTGCGCTAGGATCTGTAACAGGCTTAAGCATGCTTCATAAAGACAGTATCTTTGGAGATTTTAGCTCCTAAAGTGAAGTCTCTCCTGAGCATGTGTGAACTGTGATTTTTCAAAGTCTTGCACCTTGGCCACACATGGGCAGATTTTAACAGGTATAGGAAAGCATATCCCTGACACAAACGTAACCGGGCACACACACCAAATTTCACACCCCTGCTTCAAAGTATGGAAACCTGAGAACTTTTTCACAAAAAAAAAAGTCACCAGATAAAACATTTTTCCTTAGTCTCATTCTTGGAAATGGCTGAACCATTTTGGCTAAATTTTTCCAAGCAAGTTAATCCTGAATTAGATACCCAGGATGTAAAATTCCAGTCCAAATTATTAAAGTTTAGCATAGTTATAAGCAACTGAAAACAGGGTCTTATAATGGGAAGTGTTGGACAACTTTAATAAACAGGTGATGCTATCCACCCTGCCAATAAACAGCCACTGAAAGCTCCACTGAGAAGTTTAGATAGAATTCCAAGAACCTTTGTTAAGTATGTTACCAAATAAAATAACACTATTTCACATGACCCTTTTTAATATTTTTAAAGTTATAGTTAATTACCTGTATAGCTTGGCAAAGAAAATGATGTGTTGTTGGGATGAAAATTAGATTAATGAAAACCCAAAATAGCAGTGCTAATCATCTATGAACCTAGTAGAGATCTTAACAAAATAGACACACATGTACATAGTACACCTGCTTTAATTAACAGTGAAGGATATTTAAATAAATCAACATTTGCCAATACTTAAAGATATCCTGTTTTAAATGCAGAGGGAAAGACTTAGGAATTTCAGACACCGATGTGGTAAATATTGGCAAATGCTGACATAATAGCAATTATTGGACATTTACATCATCACTAAAATCATACCTACCTCTCATAGATGGTTTTTAAAGTAAGCTGATCTGGAACACCTTCCGTTTCTTCCAAATACAATATGAGCCAGGATGTCCTGTATGGCCACTGCTCTGTTAGGTTGATCCAGCTAGCAAGTCTATCCCAATTGAAAGTGATCTGATTAGCTCTCAATAAACGTCCTAAAAATACAAGAAGGAGGTGAAAAAGGAAGCAACTATTTTAAAAGCACAACCTTTTGTCATTCTCTATAACAGATTAAAGTTATTTCTTCTAAAAGTAGAAAGTGGAAAAAGCTAGCAGATTAGTTCTATAGAGTTCAGATTCATTTCAGGTCACATAGAAAAGATAGAATTTGGTAGTCTAATAAAAAAAATCATACCCGATATCTTTCTGTATCTCAAAACCCACTGACTGTCAGCCTTTGCTCTACCAGGCATTGGACTATAATTACCAGCCTGTTACAAGTAAGAATTAATGGTAATTAACAGAGCTGCGGGGCAAAGTTTGTATAGTGCTGGATCGTAAATCGACTGGACTCTAACATTCTACAGGACTATCTTTATACTGTATTTCAGAACATTTTTAAAAAATTTCATTCTGAGATTTTCTGTCTGTTTCCAACCAGGAAGATATCACTCATGGTTATAGCATATATGCAGATAATTGGTATCTTGAATAGTGAATCAAGTAAATCTCAAAACTAGATATACAAGGCAGTAAGTACTTTATTAACAAAAAAGGCAATATTTGTGTTTATGAATATAGCATACTATTAAAGGCAGAAAAAAGGATCTAAGATCAGTGCATGTAGTTGACAAACATTTTGATGAGATCAATGTGACAAGTGGTTCTTTTCCTAAGAATAATCCTGATTTGTGTGTGCTGAAGAAAGGGTATTCTGTTAACACTTTCAAATTACTGTCAAACTTTTATATAAGTTTATATATGAATTTTTGATGCAAGATCATATTTAAGAATCCACCTTCTGCACAATACACATTGTGACACCCTTCAATATATGAATCTCACACTTCAACAATGTATTTCTATTATGACCACTTTCTTTACATTTTTGCGGTATGGTTGTTTTTTGCTGAAGTAGTTTTACTAAGATTGCTAAAGTGGTTCATAATTTATTACCCTGAAAGATCGGATTATGATGTTTGAAGTGAAGTCATGTTTGTGTACACAAAGATCTCATGGTTATAGTTTTTGTATAGTTTTACACCTTGTGTCACATACCCACAGGATTTGTAATATGCCCCAACTTTTAAACAATCTCTTGGAGGAACCCCTTCAATGTGCCAGACCCCCATGGGGTCCCACTCTTTTTTAAGGGTAGGCTACTCATCTTCTAGGCTGAGACTCTAGAGCAGGGGTCGGCAACCTTACCGCGGCTGAAGAGCCGCATGCGGCTCCGGAGCCACGGGTTGCCGACCCCTGCTCTAGAGGCTCCAGTACACTTGTTACACCATGAGGTCTGCCCAGCAAGACCAACTGAGATAGACTCAACCTACACACCCGATTCTGAATTATCAAGTCTCTAGTTAGTGGAAAGAGCAAGGGTTCCCTAGTACAGAGCTTGCATAGGTCAGTCTACCATTGCTGCCTTGGCCAGGCTGGAGATATAAAGATAAATCTGCCTCAATTTTGTTTCAGTCTGAGAACAACTCTGGGAACCAAGAGTACTGATAGATATGCATACAGCAGGTCCTTGTCCCCTGGAAACAGGAAAGCATTCAAAACTGACTCATGGCTGTGACCAGCTTTGGAAGAGAAACAGGGATATTTCCTATTTTTCCAAGTTGCAAGATCTACCATCGGCAATTCCCTTACACAAAACATCAAAGCTAAAACAGTTGTTTTGAGAGACCATTCACGGTCTAAACTGAAGGATCTGTTCAAATGGTCCACCAATAATTTTGAACACCCAGCAAGTCAGACATCCTGACTGAGGCATACCCTTGCTGGATTGGCAGTTAAGTGGGCTATGAGTTCTGACAATGCCAGGAACCTGTCCTTGGGTAAGAGCTCCTTGGCTTGAGCCGAGTCTAGGACTGCACCTATGAATTCTATTCTTTGGACCAGCATTAAAATACATTTCTAATTGCTTATTAAGAGGCCCTGCCACCAACAAGTGTCTTTCATGAACGATGCTGTGATGGACCTGCCCCCTCGAACATGGGATCAGCCAGTCCTCTAAGTAAGGGAAGACCTGCACTCAATTGCACCTAAGGGGGGCAGCCACCCCTGCCATGCATTTGGTGAATGAACGCAGCACAGTGGAGAGGCCAAATGGTAGAACCGCAAATTAGAGGTGTCAGGTGCCCACAGTAAATCGCAGGAATCTCCTGAGTCCGGGGAAGTTGGCAATATGAAAATAGGCGTCCTTTAAATTGACAGCAGCATACCAATCATCCGGATCCAGAGAGGGGATGATGGCTGCCAAGGTGACCATCCGAAACTTCAGCTTTTTGAGGTATCTCTACAAAGCACATAGATCCAGTATGGGCCTCAGTCCCCCTTTGGCCTTGGGGATGAGAAAGTAACCGGAGTAGAAACTCTTTCCTCTCAATGCGTGATGGACCTCTTCCACCACACCCACATTCAGCAAGGCCTGCACCTCCTGAACAAGGAGCTGCTCATGAGAGGGGGTCCCTGAAGAGGGACTGGGAGGGAGGGTGGAAACGTGGGACAAAAAGAAACTGGAGGGTATAGCCAAAGGCCCCAGTGTTTGGGAACCAGCAGTCCGTCATTATGGCTCTCCAAGCTGGAAGGAAAGATGCCATATAGGAAGAAAACAAATGGGGATTTGGACCTGAAGAGAGTCTGGTAGGTCGCTCTCAGGTGCACTGTCAAAAGCCTCACTTCCCCCTTGAGAGGTGGTGGCTCGGCCCTGACTTTGAGGCTCGTGAGTTGCCCCTATGGAGTTTATAGTTCTTGTGCCTTTTCCTGTAGGGTTCTGTCCTGGACTGCCCCCTGAAGCGGTGCTGCTGATATGGCCTGAAGCGCCTCCTAGATGAGGATGGGGTGTAAAGACCCAGCAATCTCAGAGTGGCCCTTCAGTCCTTCAGCCCATGTAATCTGGCATCAGTTTGGTCCGTGAAGAAGGCGGAATCATCAAACAGAAGGTCCTGGATTGATTGCTGGACTTCTGCTGAAAGACCAGATGATTGCATCCAGGACACTGTCCTCATGAGTACAGCGGGGCCATTGCCCGTGCAACCGAGTCCGCCACGGATTCCCCAGATTTGGTGGTGGGGCTGGAGACAGACTTGACGCCCTTATGGGCGGAGACATTCTCGGTACCAAGTCGGCTTTTCCTGCAGTGCCCGAGTCCTTCTTAGCCAACTTTGAGGTTTTCTCGGCATAAGCCAACCGCTTCTCCGTTACCAAAGTTGTAGAAGGCAAAGGTGGAAAAGAGGGGACTTCTTCCACACGCATTATCCTTTCTCATCCACCAGTTTAGAAATTATAGTGCCCTGTCCAGGATTCATAGCAGGTTGTCGAAATGGTGAAGTTGGGTGCAATAAACTGACCTTATGCCATGCCTGCATTTGTCTGAGGAGCAGTCTGGAGCGAGATGTCACATATATATATATCCAGACATGTGACAATTCCTCTCTGTGAATCAAGGGTACTTCTTGAGTGACACACAGAAGTCCCAGCCTGGAGCCTGGGAAAAGACTGAAAAGCTCTGGCAGAGGTAGAGGCTAGGACTGTTCCAATTAACTCTGTTTTTGTAGAGGTGATAACAGTCTTTTCTTTATTTATTTTCAAGCCCAAATTGCTGAACAATCATAGATTTCCTGAGCAAGACCAAACCAATCAATTGTCCAGGTAAGGATATCACTCTGACGGCTAAAGGCTGCACCATCATTATATATTTGGTGAGAACACTTGGTGCTAATGGATAAGCCAACGGGCAATACAGTGAATGGGTAATGACCTTCTCCTACCATGAACCTTAGCAATTTCCTGTGGGCTGGGCAGGGCTGTCTCACTGAAGTATGCATTCTGTAAGTCACAGGCAGCATAGAAGTCTCCTGGATCTAGGGAAGGGATAACAGAAACAAAGTACACCATCTGTAACTTTATCATTCTGATGTATTTGTTTAGATTCCAAAGGTCTAGAATGGGTCTGAGACCTCCTCTGGCTTTGGGTATTGGAAAATATTGGAGGGGAAAAAATCCTGCTGTAATGAAGCAGAGACACGTCTTCTATAGTTCTCAAAGAATGTCGAGTCTGAACTTCTTTCTTAGTACACACTCATGAGAAGGGGTCTTGCAAAGAGATCAGGAAATGGGATTGGAGCAGGGGATAGAAAGCTATTAAAAGGTATATCTTGATTCCACCATGCTTAGCATTCAATTGTCTGAGGTGACAGCCAGCAATGCTTGCAGGAATTGAGATAAGCAGTGCCCAGAGGGAGGGAAAGGATCAGTAAGATCCAAGTTGGTAAGTGTTCTGTCCTTAACACAGCAGTCACACAAGCTGCTTTGAAGCCTGTGATTGCCTGGTTAATGATAATGAGTTCAAGGTTGTAGAGAGTAGAAACCTCTGGGACCTTTGCCTTTTCTTAGAATGGTCAGATTGTCTGAAGGAGAAGAATTGCTGCCTCGACTAGTGTTGAGGATGATATTTTGTTCCGTTCACAGTGGTTGTGTACAGGCCTGTGGACTTAACGCTGCTCTAGAGTCCTTTATTGTGTAAAAACTGTATCCATTTTGGAAAAGAGTAAGTCACAGCCTTTGAAAGGGAGGTCCTCAATTGTCTGTTGTACTTATGCAGGAATCCCTGACGACTGCAACCAGAAGGAATTGTGTAATTAGTGCCATCACCATAGCTCTAGCAGCAGAACCTGGTATGTCCAAGGAAGTCTGCAGAGCTGAGCAAGAGACCAAATGACCCTCTGTAACAAGGCACTACAGCAGTTCCCTAGAGCTTCCTGGCAATTTATTTGCAAACAGATTGCCTCCCAGTCAGAACAACCAAATCAAGTAATTGACGATTGGTAATGCGGAGCTGTAAAGTGTGAGATACAATACTTCACCTTGGATTTCAGCAAAGAATATATTCAGAAAGTCACAGTGGTGTGGTACCAGGAGGATTCCTCAGAGACCGTGATTGAGATTGATGCCAGGAATGCATCAATAGCTTTCTAGTTACTGGTACCATGCAAGGAGACAGAACTGGTCCTGGAGGCCTAGAGATGGCTGCAGAGAAGGCCAATGACTGTGGTACCATATCTAAGGTTGATGGGACCACAGGAGACTGTATTAGAGCCGATGAGCCATTATACAAGGCACTGGTCGGACCTCATCTGGAATACTGTGTGCAGTTCTGGTGTCCCCAGGTTTAAGAAAGATTAATTTAAACTGGAACAGGTGCAGAGAAGGGCTACTAGAATGATCTGAGGAATGGAAACCCTTCCTTATGAGAGGAGACTCAAAGAGCTTGGCTTGTATAGTCTAACTAAAAGAAGGCTGAGGGGAAATATCATTGCTCTCTATAAATACATCACAGGGATAAATATGAAGGAATGAAAGGAATTATTTAAGTTCAGCACCAATGTGGACACAAGAACAGATGGATATAAACTGGCCATCAGGAAGTTTAGACTTGAAATAAGATGAATATTTCTAACCATCAGGGGAATGAAATTCTAGAACAGCCTTCCAAGGGGAGTAGTGGGGGCAAGAGATCTAGCTGGCTTCAAAACTGAGCTTGATAAATTTATAGAAGGGGTGGTATGATGGGACAGCCTAATTTGGCAATTGACTGATCTTAGATTACTAGCAGTAAATATGCCCAATGGTCTGCAAAGGGATGTTAGATGCAGTAGGCTCTGAGTTACTACAGATAATTCTTTCTGGGTGTCTGGCTGTTGAGTCTTGCCCACTGATCGCCATATTTAGGGTCGGGAAGGAATTTTCCCCCAGGGCAGACTGGCATAGGCCCGGGAGTACGGGGGGATTTGCCTTCCTCTGCAGCATGTGGCACGGGTCACTTGCTGGTGGATTCACTATACCTTGAAGTCCTTAAATCATTATTTGAGGCTTTCAATAACTCAGTCTTAGATTAGGGCTCTATTACAGGAGTGGGTGGGTGAAGTTCTGAGGCCTGCATTGTGCAGGTCAGACCAGATGACCATAATGGTCTCTTCTGACCTTATAGCCTATGAGTGAGGTACTTGCGAAAAAGTCCGAGGAAGGCTTTGCCTTGAATCAAGGCATAATAGGTCTCTCGCTGCTGCATAGGCCTCCAGCATCATTGTACCAATATAGGCAGATAACCTGCTGCGGTCAGTGACAGCAGATTTAGTGTCATAGCCAAGGAAGTATGCAGCATCAACAGCCCTAGGAGCGTATCAGAGTCAATGTCTGAGGTCTACAATAGTCAATGTGAACTGGTATCTGGGAGAAGGAAGCTGAAGGCATGCACTACTATTGGTACTGGAGAAACTGTCTATTAAGGTGTCTGGCATCTGGGACTTCGAAGAACCGGATACTGGCTTCTTCTTATGCTTCTGGGACCAGGATTGCTCCAATACCTTAGACCTCAAAGACAATGATCCCAGTGATGGGGATCTCCAAAGGCTTCTATCTGCCAGCAAAGCTGGAGAATCATACTGGGAAGGAGTTGTCAATGAGCTCCCTTTTGACAACTGCAGGGTAACGCTGGTTTAAAAGCAGCCTTTTTAACAATATACCGAAGACACTATTCCCTCAGCTTTTACATCCTGGTCTTGAAGCCCTTGCAGATCAAGCACTTGTCTCTTACTCAAGTACTTTACACAGTGTAAATGAGGGTCACTGACACACATCAACTTTCAACAACCTGAGCAAGGTGTGAAACCTGGGGAGCTTATACCTGAAGGCCCAGCTGATTTTAAAAAAAATGAACTAAAAGGGGAAATTGTTTAACATAAAGCAAAATTATAGAAAGAAAAAATGTCCAATGGATAAAAAGCAGTACTACAAGGCAAAAAGTAAGCTAAAGTACCCACAACTTTGTTCTCCAAGATCAAGACTGCAAACAGTCTACTCTGACTACTGAGCACAGAAATAACAAGGAGCTGAAGAAGGGGCAGGACAGCTCTGCCCTTTATACCCTCCATTTGGAGCACAAAGTAGCCCATGAATACATTATATTCACTGCCTTGCCTTCATTATAGTCTGCCTTTATAGAAGGAACCTACAGACCTATATCCTGTAAGACATTAGCTTCAGCACTTAGCATAAGGCTTGAGGCTTATGAACTTTGGCACAGCTAAATGACTCGGTGGTAACTCTTAAATTTTGGGGAACTAGAAATAAAGTGTGAGGGGGAAGTTTGTCCATAAAGACACCAGCCAACCACAGAAACATGAGATAACACCAGCTTTTGGAATCCTTTGGATAGAACGTCCGCAGGTATCTAACCACAAAAATGCCATGGCAATGAACTGACATACATAATTAAAGATAATTAATATACTAACCTATAAAAAAAGGACACCTCATCATTAGTAGAGTGAGGAAGAGGAGAGAACCCCTACTGAATATGCATTAGACATAGTGGCATCAGCATAATATATTATAAAAATTGCACCCCAGCCTTTAGGCAGAGGGGAGAGAGAGATGTAACCCTTGGGAGGTCCCAAAATGATGACTACTGGTGAGGAGAAGGAAGGTGATGGTGATGAGGAAGATAATGGCTAACATTTCTGGTTACTCTGCAAGGGATGTTGTATGGATGTTCTTTCTGTATTATCTCTATCTACCTTACTGAGTTGGAATGTTTGTGACTTTGCTAAATGTATTAATAAATTACTCTATATATAGAAGAGCTCCTATAACGTGAGTGTTGCAGCTGTCCACAATGGAATTCCCAACTATTCAGTAATTGTAATACTGGGCCAAATCTGGGGACAAGAGGATCAGGTTTAACCTTTCCCTTTAAGTCAGGTTTCCTAAACCTTTTATTATTTTTGTGCTCTCCTCTGGACTCTTTCCAATTTGTCCAGTTTTCCTGAATTATGGTGCCCAGAATTGGACATAATACTCCTTAGGGGCCTCCTCAGTGCCAAGTAGAGCATAACAATTACCTCATGAATCTTACATATAACACTCTTTTTAATACGCCCCAGAATCATATTAGCCTTTTTTGCAGCTGCATTATGCTGACAACTCATATTCAGTTTGAAGTCCACTATAATCTCCAGATCCTTTTCAGAAGTATTTCCACCTATACAGTTATTCCCCATTTTGTAGCTGTGCATTTGATTTTTTTCCTTCCGAAGTGAAGTACTTCCACTTGTCTTTATTGAATTTCATTTTGCTGAATTCAGACCAATTTTCCAATTTGTCAAGGTCATTTTGAATTTAAACCTGTCCTCCAAAGTGCTTGCAACCCTTCCCAGCTTGGTATCATCTGAAAATTGTATAAGCATACGCTCTACTCCATTAACCAAGTCATTAATGAAAATACTGAACAATACCAGACCCAGGACTGATTCCTTCAGGACCCCCCCTAGATACACCATCCCAGTTTTACAGCAAATCCTTGATAACTACTCTTTGAATATGGTCTTTCAACCAGTTGTGCACCCACATTATAGTAATTTCATCTAGACCACATTTCCCTAGTTTGCTTATGAGAATGTCTAGCATCATGTTAAAAGTATTGTCATAATGTATCATACCTAATGGAATACGTTTTCTGAACATTTCAACAGGGCTTTAGCCCTCTGACTCCCATTAACTTTCAATGAACGACTAAAACCCAGGAATTTTTTTTTTTTTTTTAAGATTTACAAAATGCTCATTATATTTAAATTTGCAAGTGAACATTTAGTTTTGTTCTGATTTTTGAGATATGAAGCCACTAAGTCTCTTTCTGGCCACACCAGCCAGTATTTTAGAAAACCATCTTATTTAGAAGTAGGACTTTTTTTTAATAATACTTGCAAATAAACACATGAATTTTGCAGTTCATATACATTACTCTTTCAACTACAAATTTTTAAATAGTGCATCATGCTAAGCATTTTGGAGTATCCACAATTTATTTTAAATTTTTACAGAATTATGTTCTACGATTTTCTGTGGTAATATTACTGAAAGTATGCACCTCAGTGTGTTACACCATTCCTGAGAGCATACTGTAATTCTGACCAATCACCACAACATACTGTTTACAGGACACAATGAGCACATACCCACCTGTCACAGAAACAATATTGAGTAATCTTCTCATGGTCTGAGGACTGATATCACTAAACCAGTCCTCTGTGACTAAAAGCTTGGTCAGATCAAAAGACATCTGGCGTGTAATGGTACGCTGCATCTGTCGTCTTCTGTAAGTATCCTGACAATTAAACAAAAAAAGCAAAATAATGGTTAGTTTCTCCAAATTGTACATACCTGAAGGACTTTTCATTTCAGGCTTTGTGCTTCAAAAAAAGAGATTCTAATTTTTACAAGTTCAATCAAAGACTGAGATTTGTTCTAAAATATAATGAAAATATTTTAACAGGAACAATGTTCTTTGGCTGAACTATGTAACAATCAATAAAAGCAACCTAAATTGAAAATGATTTCAAATAAGCCACATTATTATGGCTTACAAACAATAGTGGAATTTTTTCACACCACAATTATGAGTGACAAAAAACAATGGTAAGTCACAATACTTTGTAGGAGCACAACAATTTAAAATGTTGTTGTCATCATTTTCAGCTGTCTCTGCAAAAAGTTACATTCAATTCACTTACTCATACAATGTTGAGAAAACTACTTTTTAAATTAAGGCAAAAAACCTCAGAAAAGCCTGTCTCTGCTCTGGAGGACTCAAAAAATCTTCATTCTTAGCCCTACTATCTGTCACATAGAAACTGATGTAGGAATCAGTTGTTAAGTCAAGCATCTTTGTGGTTGTTAGTTAAGACCACAGAGACCCCACCTTGGGCACAGATTGAACATGAATTTGTATACCCCCTCTCCATTTCAGGCATTGTAGGATAAAATTATTATAGATTTAACAGCTTCAGACCTCCTACAGTAACAGCTCTGAGTCAAGTTTGGTCAAACCTGGCTAGAAAGTTCTATTTTCATCCATTCTTTAACATAGGGGTGGTCCTACAGAGTAATCCTATGCTTAAAATTTGTGGCAAAACATTGACGTGAAGGGATTGGATGGAGAGAGAAATTATGACTGTGTCACAGCTAAATGACAAATGATAAATTTAAACCATTTAAACCATCTTCAGCAGCAATTTGGCTTGCCCTGCTCCAAACCATGGAAATATCTCCATTAAAAGCATTTACTTACAAATATATTTGGACCAGATCTACTGGGAGCTGCAGAATCTCCAGAACTTTATTCATATTGAAAAGGCTGGGTTCAGCCTTTTATGATTTTCTGGTTCAAAAACTCTGCCAAAGATTGATAATTTGAAAGTTGCTTGGAATAGAGATTTAAATATGCAACTATTTCCAAACTGATGAAATACAATTGTACGTAATGTTAAAAAGGCAACTATACACCCGAGACTGTGGCTTATTCACCAAAAGACACTTTTTAAAATAAACCTGGTCCCCACATAGATAAATTGTAATGAGCCTCATAAATGCTGACCACAGTTGGAAATGTAACCCCCTTGATGCTACAGTAGCTCATTTGTTTTGGAAGTGCCCCTGAATCAAGAATTTTCTGGTATGAGGTGGGTCAAAGAAACTATTTGATACTGAATGCTAAGTTGGAGCCCATCCTCTTCAGTTTCATTCTTTGATATATTTCTTCTACATGGAGGTTACCTGATAACAAGGTGGCATGTTCCCATCATGCAGCTTTGGTCAATAAAAAACTAAGCCTGAAAAAATGGAAAAGTTGATCCCCCACCTAAATATGGATGCCTGGCTTGTTATCACCGATAACAAATGACTAGCATTCCACAGGAAAGAAAAGCCCGAAAAACGCAAAGCCATTTGGGATAATTTTTTAGCACTCTATGATTAATGTAGACTCTGAAAACAGATATCTCACTTCCCCTCCTTTTTCTTTATCCTAACTCTCTTTATTTACGTTGTGTATTGTGATGAATCTGGTATTTTGGTATATTTGTTGTATTTGGAAAAATTAATAAAAAGTTATAAATTAAAAAAAAACTGATATAGAAAGCAGAAGAGAGACAGCAACACAGTACTGTGCTGGTAGCTCATTTTTGCTTTTGTGATTAAGGAATTAAAAAGTCTCTTTCTTCCTTTGCAAATAGGATAGAAGGACTCCGCTCATGTGTGGGGATAAGTGAAAGGAATCAGCTTTAGAGGAGCTGTTTATTTTTACTGCTGGGTGTATGGATTACAACAGCTTTTCTCTTCGTCTAGACGTGAGGAGACGGCAGAGAAGCTCTGCATAGAACAACAAGAAGAGAAGTCAAAACTGTGCATCCACGTTGTTCTAGGATACTCCACTTGCTGGAGTCTGCCTTGGAAGCACCAACCAGTGATCATGAAAAACAAGGCTATAAAAAGGGATCTACAAAGCCAAATATGGATCTAGGTCCTAGTTACTTAAAAATGGTTACCTTTCTTCTTGTGTCTCATGCTAGCGTTTGAGATTAACTTGAGGCACTCTACCTAACAGACTCTACATTTAAATGTTTGTGGAAAAGCTGTTTCCACAATTGGCTAGACTCTGAAATGTGCTTTTCAGCTGCTCTATCAGAGCCTGAGATTGTTGACCTTCAAGTCAGGCTTTTTATTAAGGAATAGTATTTGTTGATTTCAATTGGAGGGTTTGATGTGCCTTTGAAGGTGATATTGTGATAACATTGTTTTGAATTACCATAACTAAAGCAAAAATAGATACATATTATAAATCTCTCTTCTTTTATGCTTCTATCTTGCTCACCCGTCTATTGAGAGCAGTTTTGCTGCCAAGTTTGGTCATCTCCCCAAGGCTATTCTGAGAAACTCTTCTGTCAACCTCTTCATGTATTCCTAAAAAAATGACATTTTTCCATTAAAATACATTTCACTCTTCCATGCATCTGCTTATTCCAACTGTATACTGCAAAATGTCTGAGGTTACCAAATATCTACCAAATAACCAAGATGTTATTTACAAATGCTAAAGATTAATGATTTCAAGATAATTTATTTTTATAACTTTGCTACAGGCCATAACGCTCCTTGCATTATAAACTTACCTGACGTATCTGTATATGGAATATCTCCATTGGTAGTTGCAGCTACCATCAGCTTTTTTGCATTACTGAGACCGCGACTGTTAAGAAAGACAGGCAAATGGACTATATTTCTCATGTAATCATGTCCATTTATGTTTGAATCACGTAACACACTATTGAGGTTCTGGTTAATTGCTTTTATAATAATATGTGGGTCACTTGCAAAAATGGCAATGAATGGGCCTTTTGAAAACAGAACTCGTACCTGCAATAAGAAAAAGGTAGATTGTAAATTGTTTTACTATGTGCCATTAAAAAAATCTTGTAGTTAAAATTTTATACTCATTTTGTTCTGACGAGTTGAATAGAGAAACTAAATGTAGCATAACATTTTTTCAATTACCTATAATGTCAGAAGTAAGTACACTAAATGGTATCATGAAAATAAATATGCTTGATAGACCACTAGAAATTAATACCAAATTCTTAACTCCTGAAAATTTTTCAACCAAAAACATCCTTTTAATTTATATAAATTTTAGTTGAGAAGTTTGAAAAAAACTCTTCAACTAAATAAACTCATCTCAAGATTTCACTAATTCATAGCACCTTTGATCTCAAAGCACTTCACTATCATTAAAAGGTTTATTCTCAACACTTCTGAGTGCAGATCCTTGGCTGGTGTAAATAATCACAGGTTCTACTGGAGCTATGACAATTTAAACAAGCTAAGGATCTGTTCCCTGGCAGATATGCAAGATCATCTCTGTAAAATAACAACTCACTGTGTCAAGCATCTGTAGAACTTTGTCCTGTTCACAAGCATCTAATCCATCAATAATTACGACAAGCCTTGTCTGATTCTGAGTGAAGCTATCAATAGTTTTTGCCATTTTGGCCATCAGTTCCACTTCACACTTTAGAACCTACAAAAGTTAAAACAAGACCCTTTCAAAATTAAAAACAAACAATGAAAGCTATTTAGTGGAAATATGGAGAGATCGTTTTAGAAATTGGAGTGAAGGCTTTCCCAGCACAATTCTAGTTTTATTAAAGTTTTATATATTTTTCAAAATGTCATGCGTTTTAAAAATTGCTATCTATCCCAACAATATTTTTAATAATATCATTAACTAATACTTAAGTAGTGAAAAGGGAAAAGATAAATACAATGAAATCTAAAAAGAAATCAGTTAAATAACCATGAAAACACACCAGTTCATATCGAGATTTTTTTCTTCCTTCAACAGAGTTTAAGGCTGGGTCTACACTGATGGCGGCAAATTCGCCGCTGTCACATCGATTGCTCTGGATCGACTGAGTGGTCTGTATAGACACGCTCAGTCGATCCAGGAAGTGACGCAGGAAAACCACCTCGGCAAGTGGCGTAGTGCTGCGTCAAAGGGAAGTATGGACGCCACGCAGAGGAGACGTTGCAAAGTCGACAGGAGATACACAAGTGATTTAGGTCACTTGTGTATCTCCCGTCGATAGCCGCCAAATCGCAAAGGTAAGTGTAGACTGGGCCTAAGAGGACTGTACTATAAGGACACTTTTAGTTTTCTGTAGCTTTGGTCTGGTCACAGACTACCATAAATTAGCACCATACGAGCTTCATTTAACAGTGATAAATTAATACACATTTACAGTAACTCAGCATTTCAAGAGTGAGTCAAAAGAGTTCAAAACATCAGTAGCTTCTTCTAATCTCTCCAGGGAAACAAAACTCAAAGAATTACTTAGTGTAAATTTTATACAAAGTTTTTCTTTATCTGCCTTCCTGTTGGAATGGCTTTTGCAGCTTTGTGCAGAAAACCTAAATGCTTCACAACAAATATTGTAAATACATTTTTCAATGTTTTCTTCATGTTTAAGTGGGAGTGGACTGCTGGGCAAGAAGGATGCAAGTGCAGCTCCTGATGAAAATGATCTTCTCCATAAATAGCTGTGCATGAAACATTCTCCACTGTAAGATAAATGTGATGAAACAGCATAGCTCCTAATGGAAATTTTATATGATAGACAAAATGTCATGAGAACTTAGTCCCAAACAATCAAGTTTAGGGACAAAGCACATAAGCTTTGCGTAATAATAATGAGAAGAGAGTCATAAAAAATTTCAGCCAATGCTTAATTTCAAAGAGTTCTTAAACATTTAAGAGAAACAAACAAAAAACAAACAAGCAAACAAATTTCTCTATAAAGTAAAAGGGTATAAAAATATAAACCTGAGAAATTTCACATTGATTTTCCTTTTTTAAAAAAAAAGTAGCTAAGGAATTTTAATCTCATATTAGAGTGCAACCAGGTTCCTCCATAAGAAGCAGCAGCAGCACAAGTAAATGCCATCACTTTTGTTATCACGTGTATAACTGGCCGTTAAAAATTGAGTCACTCTCTCATTGGCTTCGTTTTTTTCTTAAGCAAAGACACTATGGATGACAAATGACTCACAAGGCTCAAAGTTATGCATGTGTAGTTTATTCTTTATTCCATTACGTTTGTGGTAAAGTTTTTACAATTATACTGAATCTTAACAGTATTTCAAGCAATTGCTTTTTACCACATTATTGCAGGCCCACCCCACACAAGCCCTGAGTAGGTTAATGTGGGCCAGGAAGGGCCAATTAACCATAGAGGTTGCAGCTGGAGGAGAACTAGGGTTTGGCAGATGAAGCCCATTTGGGGGAGAAGCCAGACAGGATTATAAAGCCAGGAAGTAAGAGCTGAAGAGGGCTGCAAGAAGGTCTGCAGTCACTCCCTAGAGGGAAAGGAAGTTGGTCAGGAACAAGGAGGAGATCCAGAAGGTGAGTAAGCCCTGGGGTCCTGCCCTGGAAGGAGAGTCTGGGTGAAGTAGTCACGTGGAGCACAGGAATGTCCAGTGCTAAACCCACAGACAGGCAAGGAGATAGAGAGGTGCAGTAGGAAGAAGCCCTGGGAAACAGCAACAGGGCCTAAATCTGAACAGACCTGGATTGCTAGTCATAAGGTTCCTGGGCTGGAACCTAGAGTAATGGATGGGCCCACATTTGCCTACCAGCCACTGGAAAAAAGGCTCAGTACCTGGAGACATGGAATGGAAGACTGTCTGATGCAGTATCTAAATTGCTTGTCTGGTGTAACTTCATCACTGAAGAAAAGGAGCACTATATATGGACATGACTGGAGAGCCAACTCACAAAGACAGAGCACTCTGAGCCCCGAGAGGAAGAGGGGCCCTGGCGTGAGCAACCAATGAAGGTGGTGCCACAAGAAGTGAAAGTTAATTCCTGGACCCACCCATAAGGAGGAGTGCCTTGTGATGAGAGGGATCCCTTTACAAGGTCATTTAGATCATGCATTGTCCGGAGTATTGTGTCTTTCTACAATAAAGTAAAATTGTAAATTGGAAATGTGTTTAGCCAGTCAAGTAATCCTTGGTTGTATAAACAGCTCATATGCATTGACCACAATTTTCAGCAGGAGAGTAAAGTTTATTTATTTGAAAGCTTGTTCTATGTTTGTGAGACTTGGTTTGATCAAATGGATGACATCCTACTGTAAGAGGATTATTGTACTTCTTTGTGTTAATGAATGATTCATAATATCAATGCTTACCTTCATGAACCCTTCACTTTTCAGTTTGTGAAGCTTGGAAGCAGCATTATGAAGACGTTTTCTCTGGGAATTTAAGACTGAGTCCATCACTTGCCACCATGTACGACAGTTCAGGATAAAGGCCAAACCAACAACACATGCAACCGATATCAGAATAGCGTTCACCGTCATGTTCTTTGGATCTACATTAAAAATGGCCAGCAGTGTGATCCCAGCAATAATGCAACCCAGTATGAAGAGGAAGATAACAAAGGATGGGAGACAGCAGGTTTTTTTCCATTTCTTTTTACCTATAAAAACATTCAAATAGTTATTGGATGTTACATGCATTTCTAAATTTTATATTCAATTTAATACAAATGCTCAAGTTTGTAAACTTTGTATCCGACTACAATACTCTAAAATAGTGAGCTAAATTTGGCCAAATTCTTGAGAAGACGATGTTGGGGTATCAATCCTGCGTTCAGTTTGTAGTTTCTCTTGTCAATGAGATCCTTCCTGTATGTGGGTGATCTTCATTGTGAAACAAGCTGATAGTTTCCCACAGTGAGAAGTCCTAGACTCTTGTGTGGAGTGGCGGCAGCCTGTGTTCTTGAGTTCTGCAAAGTCTGACAACACTGCCTCTATGGCAGAGGAAAGATAGGATCTCTGAAGGACAAGGGCATACATTTATAAGCATTTCTTGTTCCAAAGTCTGTCTGCCTTCTGGTTTATACTATCCATGCACAAACTGCCTTCCTTTCACCTTTTTTTAATTTTCACAGAAGTAGCATTGAAAAAACTATTTCAGTTTTCATTAATATTTAATCTCAATAGTTCATTGATTATGACTATTTATTAAGCAGTGACAACTGTTTGCTCAAAGCCTGCAGAGTGAGTGAATGTGAATATATACATACATATTATTGGATTAATTAATTTTCCAAACCCTGCCTTCCCTTTTGCAAAATTGTTACGTGCACAAACAACAACTCAGATTACTACCGTGTTTTTCGCTTTATAAGACGCACCTGATGATAAGACGCACCTAGGTTTTAGAGGAGGAAAATAGGAAAAAAATATTATGAACCACAAGGTGGGCTAAAATATTTAATAAAATAACAAAATAATATGTAAACATGAACAACAGTCAACAGCAGCATTAAGAACCATTATTACTGTAATTAACAGATGAGGAGAGATTTTTATCTTAGAACAATACACCTCTAGTCATCAGGAAATGGCTTGTTAATTGCATCTTTCTAAAATTGGATGCAGCAGGAGACTACGGTAGTTTTCTACAACAAAATACAGTAATGAAAGAACTGTCAGCACTCTCCTTCATCGTTATGGGGGCACTGTAGCTGAGAACATCATTGGATGACACACTGGTATGAGGGATCTGTGGATGATGCACTGTTATGGGGGTTATAGTCATACACACATTTCATTTTTAGGCTGGCCCCTGAGCAGTCACTCACCCAGGGACTTTAGGTGACAGTGCAGGGGATAGTACAGGGAGACGGAGGGCCACTATAACTCCTTTCCTTTCTCTCTTCCACAGCAGGAGCAGCGGAGCTCTGTAACAGCTGTAACTCCTTTCCTTTCTCTCTTACAGAGCAGGAGGAAGGGAGTAAGCTCATTGGTGGAGGCGGGGGAGCAGCAGCAGTTCCTGCCGCGCTCACCACCGATCAGCTGTACCTACAGATGGCAGTGCAGAGGAGAAGGAGGACTGCTCTCCTCTCTCCTCCTCCCCTGCTATGAAGCGGACCCGGCCGGCAGCTGTGTGGTAAGGATCGCTCCTGCGATCCTGCAATAGTGCCGGCCAGCTTGATTTTCGGCACGTTCGCTTTATAAGACGCACTGACTTTTCCCCCCCACTTTGGGTGGGAAAAAAGTGCGTCTTATAAAGCGAAAAATACGGTAATTACCTGGTTTTAAACTCAAATCTAACAATTAGATATTCACTACTAACAAAACAAACACATTATTGAAGTATTAAGTGGCAATCTAAGCCACCATCTGTGATGGTCATCCATGCCCTCCTGCCTAGTGAAAGAGTCAAGAACATATAGGACTCTTTATTAACAGATGATTCCTCTGTGAAGAAGGAAACCTTCCACTTCTAAGTACGATGATCAAAAAGCCAGCAAAAGTGTCTCCAACTTTGAAAAGTGCTAGTATCCTAGATCCTTCTCAGTACGGGGTAGGGACATAGAGAAAAAAAATTGTTTTTGTTGCTGGATTGTCCATTGCCAAGTGGTACAATATTAGCACTTATACTGATTCTTATGATTGCATTAGATACCAAAGACAATACTCCTATTTGATGAAATGAAATTCCTTCTCCTTTATCTCAGACCAAACCCAAGGGGTGACAACGAGCAACTGTTCCTTCAATCTCCAGAGATCTCTCCTGTGATATTTCTCAAGGCTTAATCCTCTTCCCATCATATTCAGTATATATATGAAGCCACTGTGTAAAGTGGAATAAACAGCACAGCTCAAGTGCCAGCAATCATCTCGATCATCAGTGTAAACAGCATCACCTATCAGCTTCCTCAATGCCTGGCCAAAAGCAGCACCTATATGAAAGAGCAGCTGGCTGAAGATGAACTCAGGCAAGATGGAGGAAATGCTTGTGTGAATTGAGAAGTACTTTGAAGAACTCATCTTCTCAATAACCCTTTCTGTTGAATATTTTTCCCCTCTGACTGTTGAGGTCAGTCAGCAGCCCTAGAGTGCTTTTGAACTCCTCACTACTACTGGAGTTACAAACATCTATGGATGAAAAGAGCCCACCCTCTTCCATCTGTGGTTAGCTTTAAATGCTAACCACAGATGCCCCACTCTTGTCACAATCAGAGTTAGCCACAGTGATCTTGGAATTTTCAATCTCTGTTTTGTCTACTCCTGTTCCTAGGAATAATAAATAAAGTCACACATCCTGAAAAACCTACAACTGGAAAACAATGCAGAAGCCTATATGCTGAAAACGTAGTTACTTACCAGTAACTGTTGTTCTTCGAGATGTGTTGCTCAGATCCATTCCACTTAGGTGTGTGCGCGCCCTCGTGCACAGCTCTCCGGAGAACTTTTCTAGCAGCCCCTGCAGGGGCCGGTCTCAGTGCCCCCTGGAGTGCCGCCCTCATACGGCGGTATATATAGCGCTGCCGGCCCCTCCCCTCCTCAGTCCCTTCTTTCTGCCGACTCCGACAGCGGGGACGGAGGGTGGGTGTGGAATGGATCTGAGCAACACATCTCGAAGAACAACAGTTACTGGTAAGTAACTACGTTTTCTCCTTCGAGTGATTGCTCAGATGCATTCCACTTAGGTGATTAGGGAGCCATACCTGGAGGCGGGTAGGAGTCAACGGCGAGCTGCCCTCAGCACGGCCCTGCCGAGACTTGCGCCCTCCCTCATCTGCCAACACAGTGCGACATGAAAGTGTGCACTGGCGACTCGGCGGTGGCTTTGCAGATGTTGTGCAAAAGAAGGTGCCCACTACGGGTGTGGCCCGGGCACTGGTTGAGGGCACTGTGATGACCTCTGAAAGTGGTGCTTCTCAGCAGCACCGAGCAGTACTTGATGCATGGGGTAGTCCGCGGGGAGACACGCTGGTTACCTTTCCACCTGGATTACCGCTGTAACCAGAGGTTCACTTCCTGGAACAGCTATGTAAGCCCCACGCAAAGGGGTGGGCCTCATTGCGCTTCAGCGAATGTGATCTCCTCACCTCCTCCCCGCCATGTGGTTTGGAAAACCCATGGGGAGGAAATTTATCTTGATTACAACGGAAGGTAGGAACCCATCCTGGGTAGAGAAGCCAGATGTTGGCGAAGTTGGACCTTGTCCTTATAAACTACTGTATAGGGAGGCTCCAAGGTCCTGGCCTTAGCGCCGAAGAATCTTCTTGCCGAGGAGGTAGCCACCCGGGGGGGCTACTGTCACGCGGGCTGCATTAGGAGGGGGGGGCATTTGTGTTATGTGACCTTAATATGTCAAAATCATAGTGATTCATGTAAGACATACCATGTCAGGTACTGTTAGAAAGGTTAGGATATGCTGAATAAGATGATAATATTTGGGTTCATGTGTAATATGTGTAAGGAAAGTTATGGAGATCTTTGATATCCCTGTATTTCAAACTGTGCTGTGGAAGACACACCCCAGACAGAGAGGCGGCAGGACAATAGCTTGCTTAATAGCCCATTCAAGGCCTTATCAGAAGCCAGAGGCCCGGGAAGAAACTAAAGGCATACCTGAAGAGTTACCAGGATTGGCCCATGTGACTATGGACTTCATTTTGGTTCCAGTAAAGTTCCACAAGCCACATGGCCAGAAACAGAGGGTATATAAGATCAAACCACAGAAACCATTTTGTCTTCGTCTTGGTCTTTGCCTTGTGTCCTTGTTCCTGTCCAGCTGCGGACACACCTCTGGATTAACACACTTTGCAACTGAACTAAAGGACTTAGACCCATCCAGGTACTGGATGTATACCAGAGGAACTATACAAGCCTGCAACTCCACAATTGTTCTAGAGATCTGATGTATATGGACTTCTAAATCATTTGTATATATCTGATTGCTTTAAGCCTTTAACACTTCTCTTATTGTTTGTTTTTCTTTTACTAATAAACCTTTAGTTTTAGTTACTAAAGGATTGGCTGGCAGCGTGGTATTTTGGGTAAGATCCAAACTTAGTGAACTGGTACTGTGGCTGATCCTTTGGGATCAGAGGGAATCTTTTAGTAAAGAGCATAGAGTTAAAGCAACTGGTCTCTTTACTGGACCTAGTGTCAGTTTGGGAGCCAGAGACTGAAATGCAGTAAAGGGGGCTGTGTGTATTTGCACAGTGGCTTCTTGATAACCAGTGTGGGGGGAATCAGAAGCACTGTTTTTGGCTGGTTGGGAAGTCTGACTGTGGTGTCACCCACCAGTTTTTGGAGAATTTGCTCTCCTTTTGCAGCCTGCCCTGACCCTGGCATTATCAGTGGGCTACCCTGGGCACGGACGGGTTACAGCTACCTTCTGCGAAAGCATGAGCCGGGGCATAGAGACGTGAGTTCAAAAGGGGGCCCCAAGCATGTCGAGATCCCGACGAGGCACCGGGTCGCGCACCTGCAGATAAAACTCACTGCCCTGTTGAGGCAAGTAGCTGATTTGGGGGAGCCAGAACAGAGGCATCCCTTCGAGTAGCTGAAGGGAGGCCAAGACGCGCGACCCGTGGATTTCAATGAGGCCAGGGCTAGGCCTTGGGCTTTAGCTGGAGCAGATACTCCAGGATTGCCTGTGCCAGCAAGTGTCTTGGCAGGCTGCCCCAGAACTCTGTCCACAAGGTGGACCGTATTTACTTAACCCAAAATGCAACCTGTGCGGAGGGTTCCTGCTGCCAAGCAGGGCTCGCTGGGCCTGCACCAAGCAGGCCCTCCCTCCTACTGTCATCAGGTCCGGGTGCAACAGGTACCCCAGGTCCTGGGGGAGTTACCAGTCGGGGCGACCGGACGGTCCAGCATCATTCTGAACCAGTCCCGTGTTGATCAGGCTGGAGCAATCAGTAAGACATCCGCCCCGACCAACCTTATCTGCACAGCCGGACACCGTGTCAGGTCAGAGTGGGAGGAGACGCGTACCTGACAGTACCCGTTTAGTCGATGAGGGATGTTATGGAATCGACACAGCCTCGCTATCCTGGGGCGAGCAGAACCTTGGACACCTTGTGTCCCGGACCAACGCGACAAGGCCCAGTTGGAAAATGCCCCACTTGGGGAGAAATACACGCATGACCTACGGATGTCAGGGCCTGTCACAGCAGGGAAAAGACAGCCTGCTGAGGCAGTCCACCTTGTCGCTCCTGTCCCCCGGGAGGTAAGAGGCAGTTAAGCGGAGAACATGCCTCGTTGTGAAAACCAACGGAAGGGAGGCTTTCTTGCAGAGGATAGAGGAGTGTGCACCTCCCCTCCTTTGCGCTGATGTGCCGGCGCCTGTACCTTGACAGACGGAACCAGTCCCTGAACGGGATACCACGCAGGACCTTCACCAGTGCAGGGAGGCTCGCACGGGTAGGGAATCTACTGAGTGGCTGTTCGGTGCCTATATCGAGGCCACCTACCCCTGAAGCAATCTGCGTCCCTGGCGGCCCAGTGTTGCTACACCTGTGCAAGCCACCATGTGACCTAATAACTGCAGGCAGTGTCCTAGATGCTGTCGTGGACATTGTTCCAGCTGGGAGACGGTACGGATCATAGCCTTGAAAATCGGCTGGGGCGGAAAGGCTCTGGCCTGGGAAGCGCTCGCCAATGAGTAAAGCAGCCTGCTGCACGTGGAGCAGGAGCAAGAGCGGGGCCCACGGTCTCCCACACTCAGGACCGGGATCTGTCCCAGGCCATCCAGACAACTCGTTGCACGGGAATATCTGCATATGCTATGTCTCAGGTGGGCAGCCACCACGACTCTGCGTCTGCTGGTCACAGGTAGATATGAACTAGGAGCAGCCAGAAGCCCCCATTCCTGTCCCTACATGTAAGGGGTTAGAAGGCCTTGGCATGTAGAGCCTCAGAGAGCCAAGTATGGACCCGAAGTCTCTCAGACCATGGAGCTTCACAGTGGCTGATCAGAAAGGAAGACCAACCCATTGTAGGGGAAGCCCTGAACGATCACTGCCTCTCCTGGGCCAGGCCCAAGGATTGCAGCCAGGAACGCCTCGTCGTGGCAATGGCGGAGGCTATGAACTTAGCTGCTGAACCAGCAATATTTCTGAGCATCTAGGGTGCTGCCCCAGCACCACGAATCTCCCATCCAGGACAGTGGTGAAGCCTGTGCCCTGGCCCTGTGGCAGGGTCTTAGCAGGCCGCCTGAGGTCATTTTACAGTGAAATTCGTATCCACCCCAGAGGGTGATGGTTGGCAAACCTGACCTACAGGGCTGTCGCGGACAATGAGCTGGAACACAGCACCCTGAATCCAAGGGCCGGGTCTTGAGTAATCAATAGCCCGGGCCTTTCGGCACTGAGATAACACTTTCCCCCCTGCCATCTTTGACGTAGAGGCAATGAATGGGGGGGGGTGGCGAGGGGGGGGTCCATAGGGCCTCATCGCCTCAAGCGTCCAATCGTGGACCCATAGGGCCACCCACACTAGAGCTACCAGTGAGAGGTCACCTCACTGGGCAGCTCCCAGTGCGCCTGAAATCTTTCGGTGGCGCCACGGAACCCTAGAAGACTGCCTCTCCCGGGCAGGAGGGAGGGAACTGCCACAGCATATCCCGCGGGTGCTCACACCAAAGGAGTGCGCCACCGTGGGTCTCTCCATGGGTTCTGACTCCCTATCCAAGGAGCAGAGACCCTGCCCTGACTTGTGCCAGGAGTGCAGACTGCACTCCCGCTGCACGAGACGGCAGCCCCAGTCCCAACTGGATGGCCATGGGGGCCAACAAGGCTGCCATTGCCTCTGGGGCCAATGCAGGCCGACCGTGACCCCCATTGTGGGATCCCGAGCCACCCCACCTGTGGGCCCTGGCTGTCGCGCATGCCGCATCTTGCCAGGGGCTGTTCCCCTGCCTCCGACGGCGTGGAGGACAACGAAAGCCACCTCCCCCGCCCCAAGCGGTGGGGATGGGAGGAGACTTGCTTTGGGGAGCTCCTGGCCCTGACGTGCTGCCTTTGGCTGTGGTCTCTGCCTAGCAACCGGGGTCCGCACCCCCTCTGTGCGGGTGGACCCCACGTTGCTGAGGCAGGGACCCCCCCCAGCGCCCCCAGGCCCCACGCCCGCCCCAGAGCTGGGGTGGGAGGTGAGGTGGAGGGGAGGGGGCGGACGCTTCTGCGCCGAGCCCTGCAGAGGCACAGGCATCTCCTGCCTTTTTTTTTTTTTTTTTTTTTGCAGCTGCTGCCGGCTTCTCTCCTCACTCCGCGCTGCCACTCGGCAGCGGGAGGAGGGGACCCACAGCCCCGCCTTCAGCGGAGCTGCACTGGGACCCGCACCGCACCTGGAGGGCGGGGGGGGGGGGTGAAAGGAGGGAGGGGAGACACCCGACCCTCGGTAAGGCACTGGGTCTCGCTCCGCTCAGAGAGGAGCAGACCCCCTAGCCACGAACGCTGCAGCGGCCCCTCCCCTGACGCTGCCTCTCGGTGCCGGGGAAGGGGACCTTGCAGCGCAGCCCCCAGTGGAGCGGCACCGGGTCCCAAGCTCTGGCGGCACCGGGTGTTACCCCGCGGTGCCAGGAAGGAACCCCAGAGCGGCGCCTCCAGTGCATCGGCACCGGGACCCGTGCCGGGTCTCGGTGCCGGGGGAGGGATGACCCTCCAAGCCCTGCAGCTGTCACGGGTCCCACGCCCCGCCTCGGAGCGGGGGCGGACCCTTCAGCCGGAGTCCAGCAGCGGCACCAGGTCTCGGTGCCTGAGGAGGGGCGACCCTGCAGCTCCCTGTCATGCAGCAGCACCGGGTCCCGCACCCTGCCTCGAGAAGGGGCGGACCCTTCGGTGCCGAGACCAGCAATGGCACCGGATCTCAGGCTGCGTCTCGGAGCGGGGGCGGATCCTCCAGAGCTAAGCCCTGCAGGCACCGGGTCTCACGCTGCGCCCCGGTGTCGGGAGAAGAGGGGAGGGGGCGGTCACGGTTCCGGGTCCTGCCGTGGCCGACCCCTCGGTGCCGAGACCAGTAACTGCACCGTGTCTCGCTCTGCACCTCAGAGCGGGGCAGACCCTCCCGCGCCGAGCCGTGCAGGCACCAGGTCCCATGCTGTGCCTCGGTGCCGGGGGCGGGGAGCGGCATCGGGTCCTGTCGGTGCCGACCCCTCGGTGCCGATCCCAGCAACAGCACCGGGTCTCGCACTGTGCCTTGGAGCGGGCGCCTCGGTGCCGGGAGGAGGGGGGCGGGCACGGCACCAGGTCCTGTCGATGCCAACCCTTCGGTGCCGAGACCTCAACGGCGACCGGGAGACCTCCGGTGGCCGAGTCTTTTCCTCGGTGCCGAGGACTCTCCCTCGGCTCCGGGTGCTCCACGGCAACCGAGGTCCTGCTGGCGACCACTCGGTGCCGGGTCCGTCCTGGGGGAGCGTCCAGCTCAACCCCGTTGCCGTCCAGCGGGAGATTGCTTCCCCGTACAGGGGGTCTCCACCGCTCTTCGGGGGAACCCAACGCGGGCTTGCCCCGGGGCACCAGCCCCTTCTCCCTCTGCGGAGGGAGGGGGGGGAACGGAGGGAGCGTAAGCAGGCCGACAAGGCTCTGCTGCCACAAGCCTCCGGTGCCGACGGCGTTGGCAGGGGCACTCTCCCACTCCCAGGAGTCGGGATTGGCACCCTGCATGGGGATGCAGGCTCCGGAGAAAGCTCGACGGGCCGTGGCTGGTGCATCCCCGCCCTCGACCCTGCCCGTGCCCACGGTGCAGGGGAGTGTCCGCGCTCCACGCGCTGCTCCTATTCGGCACCAGGGGTGCTACTCGGTGCCGAGCCAAGCCTGGCACCGGCAGGGAACGGCTCAACGGTGCCACTTCCCCTCCCCCCCCACGCTCCTGGGGGGGGGGAGGGGCGTGTCCTAAGCCCATGTGGCCAGGACATGCGGACTCCATTAAAAAAGCCTTCAGCCTCACTCCCCTTCTCTGAGAGTCCAGGGCTTGAAGGACTTACAATTACAGTGCTATTCCCGCAAGCACCTTAAGCAACGGTCATGGGGGTCGCTGACGGAAAAACCTTTCCGCAGCCAGCACAAAGTTTAAACCCGGGTGAGCCCGGCATAGCCGGGTCGCCTAGAGCCCGAAGGCTCTCCTATCTATACTAAAAACCTTAACTAACTATAACTAACTCAGTTCAGGGGAACTGCTAACTAACTACTCACTTTTACAGGAAAGAAAAAACCTGTGGAGAGCAGGGGTTGTTCTCAACCGGCCGTCACGGGCGGAAAGAAGGAACTGAGGAGGGGAGGGGCCGGCAGCGCTATATATACCGCCGTATGAGGGCGGCACTCCAGGGGGCGCTGAGACCGGCCCCTGCAGGGGCTGCTAGAAAAGTTCTCCGGAGAGCTGTGCACGAGGGCGCGCACACACCTAAGTGGAATGCATCTGAGCAATCACTCGAAGGAGAACAACACAAGTTGCTGTTAACCCATCTCCCCAATGCTCTTTGCTATATACTTGTTCAAAAGGAAGTCATTTAACTGGTAAGGAAAATAACTAACTTCTAATGAGCTTCTACATAAATATAATTTTTCATAAAAATCTCAATTATGCTCAAGAATACATTTTACATGCAGCTAATAGTTGGGTTTTTTTTAATATAGAAAGATTATAGAAAAACAATGGATTTTCAGCTTATTTTAAGCAGTAGTCTATCTTCTACCTGAATTTCTACATGTCAAAAACTTACAATTTAGACAAACAATAATACTGATGTGAAAAAACAGAACACTTTATAACTGCAGTGAAATGGAAAATCAGAAAGGTCAATTGGGTAAGAAATACCTTGTGTATCTTCTGTCTTGAACACTCGAAAAAGCCTTGTTGCTAAGAAACCAAACTCTCTTTCACATGCATCAGAGAGGGTAGCAATCATCTCAGCCATTGAAGTTTCTCCCCCTACACTGGACAATCTGTTGTAGTCAGTAAACAGAAATCTGAAGCAAGACAAAAAGGACATATATCTTGTATGTGAACTTGTTGGCTAATGGAAATAAAACCTTCCTGTACCCCTTGAACTGAAAGGTACCTTTTCACATGCTGCAGAAAGTGAACATTTAATCATTTAAATAAGATTTTTTTCTTTAAATAAAGTATACCACTGCTCTTATAGCAATTTAGTCTCTCCCCCAATTTTCAACCTTTCCTTTCCCTGCCTCCTTCCAACTCTTCCCTCCCTATTTCTTATTTTAGCAATTGATTTATTGAAATACATGTCTCACAATGCAAATATAAAAGACAAAATTTTAATGATCACAATCCACAAAAACCAACAACATTGTGCAGGATCCTCTCATATGTATGCAGGATGAAAAATACCAAAGACTATACAACACCAGTATTTCATCAGTTTCATGGTCAATTAAAAGGCACGGCAGTAAAATATAAGCTTCTAATTGATACACATTCACGATCTGATTGCAATAGTAATCAAAAGTAAAAAAATGCATAACTAATGAATAAAGGATCCGTATCAGCCTTTCTGACATAAACATACTGAAAGTATATACATAATTTTAAGTGGTACTTGGTCATGCTGGGACTACTTGAAACTTTACTAAGATTAATCAATACATGCACTTGGTAATAAGGCAGCTATTTTATGCTGAGATTTACTTTTGTACATCAGGAAAAGAAAGACTAAAACTAAATTATAACTCCAAATAATAACTTTACGATTTTTAACCTAAATTTTATTCCGATTAGGTAAACTGGAGTGTACAAATTGAGACATCGCATAAAGTTCCTTATGCTGTACTGAGGAGCTAATAAAACTATTTTATTAGTAATCAAAAAAGTGAGGACTAATATTTGGTATCTTAGCTAGGAATAAAAATACATATTATACATGTGAATGTGATGATTATTTAAAAACTATTCATATATATTAATAAAATACTTAAACTATCAGAAAAAAAAGCTTAATGCTTCTGTTTGCATATTTCAAGTGATTTTAATATGAACAAATCTTTCATGCTTATCTTGGTAACAATTTTTTTTCAAACTGAAAATGTACCTTTATATACCTCCATAGCTACTCCTTTTTCCTTACTAAAACACAAACAGTTATTTGTAAGAGAATAAACTAAACATACTTAATCCTATTAGATTCCTACTTCATTGTACAGTTTGCAGATTGTTACAAGTGTGAAACAGAATTACGTATGAAAGAGAGGTAAAAGTACATATGAAGTAACTCTAACCTGACAGGCAAAGCTTTAGTGGTTTGCTCTGGTAATTCTGGTGGGTTCACAAACATCAGTTTAAGAAGCAGCTCCAAGTACCCAATATGTCTTGCCAACCTTGTACTTAGCACCCAGGCCCAGTTCCAGCTCTCTCCTTCTCTTCGACCACCAAAGTAAATCACAGCTGTAATAAAATACTTTCTTAACATCTCAATGTAAAAAATAAAGCCATGAAAGTCTGAACAAATAAGACCTTAATACTTATCAAAACTTGCAGAACTGTTGAAGCCAAGTGGCTTAGTTGTAGTACTTGGAATTGTCATGAAAAAGAACTAGTCTCTATTCATAGCCAGTTCCACATTAGTGGTCTGGATTGTGTTGTGGAAGCAATTAGCTCAGGCCACAGAAGTATAATGGCTTTGTTACACGCAAAAGCGGCCCCAGTGAATAGCAGTATTTCTGGATTCTCAAGTGGGCACTGTCCAATCTCTTTTGTTCACAAGAATTTTGATCACAGCTGCAATGTAACCCTCAAGATTGAGAGGGGATTTTAAAGCAAGAAAACAAAAGTGGCTCTGAGAACACTGTCAAGTACACAAAGAGACATACACAGAACGTCAAACTCAGAATTTAGAAAGTAAACTGTTTCTCTCATTTTATTATGGAAATGCTAGTCATGACTCCATAGTTAAGTAAATACTATAATTTAAGTTTAATTTAAAACAAACTGAAAATGGGTGCCTCAAGAAATTTAGCCCTCAAACTATTTTTTCTCTTAATGGACAGTTTTTAAAACAGACTCTAAACTTTTCATATAGTTAAAAATTGTTGAAATCTTGTGTTTTGTCTATGTTTAAAGAAATTAAGCGGTAATAAAGCTATAGTCTTAACAACTTTATCTACCTGTTACGATTATAGACTAAAAGAGGTTTCAGCCAGTAGCTCAGGTAACTTATATGGGGCAAATGTGACACCAGCAGTAACTCAACCTTTCTTCTCCAGTTAATGTGCATGCTGCAATTCAATTAACTGATATGAGTTAATTAGATAGAGTGAAAGTGAACATATGTCAAGAGATCTCATTCATAGATTACTTTAGCTGCCAAATATCACTGGACTGGCCTCCACTATGATGATATTGGAAGTTCAGTGGCTTCATGATAGTAAATTAAGAGTCAGATTCATCAGTAACTCTGGCTCCACAGATGCATCCTTAACTCAGCCCTATAGTCATAGCAATCAATAACCATACAATTATGTTTAAAGCATATTAATGTCTGGTCTCTGATTAATTTGAACCAATTTTAAAAAAATAATTCGTTTTTAATCCTTCCTGTCCCCCTCATATCATTATACATAAGTGTTACGGGTACTCGGGTGACTAAAACTGGGCATGCCTGCACTTTAACACATATGGGCACCTTTTCAATTTAATCTCGCTCTCAATTTCCTGGATTTGCTACGCTAGTTTTGGTGACAAGTACATTTTATATAATATTTTATACTTAATTTATTGATATACATAATATATATTTATGTATTTATTTATTTATTTTAACTCCATCTTAATATATTTTTTCAACTGTTTTTAAGTATTTTTGCAATTTTTAATCACAGCCTTTTTAATCATTTGAAGTATTGATTTTAATTATTTGTGTTTAAAACTGAGTCCTACACTTTTAAAACCTTGCTACTGTCTGATTATTAAGAGCTTCTGTTAAAAACTGAAGTGAAAGTTAAGATATGGCACTTGAGTCAATGAATTTTTAGTTATCCGCTATTGTTGTAACCCATATTAGTGAAGCCAAATGCATTGTTTCTCTGTTCTAAGTTTATTCTCTTCCATTTTTATTATTAAAAACAATGAAAATTGTCAGTTTTTTCATTTTATTTTTTTTGCAGAATTACTTGATTTTTTTCTGAAGCACAGCATTTACTTATGAATAAACACTGAACTCTAAAAATAGACAGAACCAGTATGTTGTATGTGAAGTGAAAACAGACTTACTAAAGAATATGTATAGTACCGCTAATAAGCTCAGTGCCACTGCTATTCCAAGCATTGTGTCCACTGTGAAAACAAGCAATAAACCCAGCCCTCCACACAGCAAGAGCGTAAGGAATACAATAAGCCAAGAGAACTGGAACAGAGGTTCAATCTGCTGTCCTGCAAAAGTTTTCATTTCATCTAGAATACAAAAGCATAGAAAAAAGTCATAAAAATAAACAACTAAGATTGACACTAGAAGAAAAATAAATCCCTGTGCACCCATAAAGGAAATTGTGATAGAACCCTGGTAACAACCCCAAAAAAATTGTGATTAGTTTAAAAAATGACTGAGGAACAGCTAGCAAAGACTGAGAACAACCAAAAGTTCTCTAAACAGAAAAGTTAACTTAGGGTAGATATTAGTGCCAATAACGTACATTACTTATGTTTATGATGGGAAGGATAAGGTGGATAAGTGAATGGATATATCTGCTCAAGTAATAATTATTAAAGTTATTCAAACAGTAGAAACTGTGAGCAGATATGAGTAAGTTTGAGTGACTGGGCATTAGGATGATGAATTAAATTGAAGAGATCACTATAATACATCTTAGAAGTAAGATGATATTTTAACTTATGAATTAGATGGGACATTTCAAAAAATATTTGGGGGGATAACATGGAAAATTCAATGAGCAGCAGTAGTCAAAATTGTAAATAAAAGTTTACATGTATTACAAAGAGGATAGAGAATATGATGGAAAATGTTTAAATGGTATTAAATGAGTTAATGGTGATTCTCTCTTCAACTAATGCATTTAGCCTGATTACATGCTCAAAGCGTTGCCACTTAAATAAAAAGGGCCAGAAAATGGCGAGGCAAATGACTAGTATCCTTAAACACCTATATAAGAGAATTAAAACACCAGAATTTAGTTTTGAAAGAAAACTAGCAAGATGAGTGATGCATGTAAAAAGAGCAAACAACATCACAGAGCAAGACAAACAGCCATCAGTATTCACTCTGTCCTATAATACAAAGATGCTTTCAATTTTAAGTTCATTGTAAAATTCTAAACTAAGAAAATGAAATACTTTCAATTCAACAGAATTACCATGTGGATGGAATTCACTGCTGCAGAAAGCCTTGCAGACCAATAAATTAGCAAGATTTTAAAATTGGTTAGTTATTGTATAAAAGGTACAAATTTATGGCAGCACTAGCCAAATTAAAGATGATCAATGCTCATGTTTTATATTTCCCCTGCTTGGTGGGTGTAGTATGGCATGGGAGAGTTTCAGAGAAGAGTTATATTATCGAACAAGAGACAGCATACTGGACTAGATGGACCAATGGTCTACTTCAGTGTAGTAATAACTCCTATGTATCTAAACATTAAAAAAAAAAGCTACATCAAATGTTACCTTCCAGTTTTTTGAGCAAAAAAGATTTCCCACTTCCCCACTGGGCATACAGCCCTACACAGATAGGTGGTTGCATGGTTGGTTCACTGAGAATATCAGCCAAGGCACTGCTATAGAGATCATAACCCAGCATGTCTCCGTCAGATTCAGTAGGAGACAAATGTCCTGTAATAGAAATATAATACAATGTAGAATTATTTCTAAGCAAACTATGTTTTTTCATGTTATATATTTCACACAATTACTTGAAATCATGACATTCACTTGGTATAATAAATAATTCAATGGAAGAACAAAAAAATCATTGTTTTTGTTAATATATTCTTGTTCAACTAGATTTTAACCGTAAGTGTATAAACAGTATAGTAAGAATATAGGAGGCAGCTCATAAGAACCGTATAGTTGACAAAACTATTAAGATTTAGTATGCAAGACTCAAACAATATCCCAAAGTCAGAGCACGTTAAAGAAAATGAACTCCCCTCAAAAACGAGAACTAACTATAGCCAAAACCAAATGAAAGGGAATCAGTGTTTATACATCTCAAATTAGTTTCCTGTTCAAATTACAAAAGGTTAATTCTAACTGCATTAAGGCTCTGGAATAATAGATTTTCCTAGTATATTCCTGTCAAGCTCTAATTTTCTTTTTAGATCACCATCTTTCCCCACATCAAAAATACACATTTCTAAACAACACACGATGTTCATCATACAATGGGATAAACAGAAATGTAGCCCTAAAAGATTCTTCTAATGCACCTGTGATGCTAGCTGGATTGGTGGGGGTGGGGGGAAGGGGGGATTTATTATATTTTTTAACATCCATACATCAAAATCATAAAAATTCATGTGATATATACCATGTCAGGTACCATTAGAAAGGCTATATATAAGTGAGATGATAAAGTTTATGTTCATGTGTATAATGAAAGTTATGGATACGTTTGCATCTGTATTTCAACTTGTACTACGTTTCTGGGCAACACCCCAGACAGAATGGATGCAGCATTAGTCTGCTTAATGGCCCATTAAGGAAATTGACAGGTACAATGGGCCCAGGGGGAGAAGCCAGGGGTATATCTGATGAGTCACCATGACTTACTCATGTGACCCTGGACTCCATCTTATTCCCGTACATTTCCACAAACAGCATGGCAAAGGCCAGCAGATATAAAAGGCAGCTGCACCGCACCCATTTTGTCTTCAGTCAACAGCCTTCAGTCATCTTCAGTCTTCACCTACCTCTGGATCAACTCATCTACAACTGAACTGAACTTAAGCTGTGAAACAAAGGACTGAGACCCATCTGGGTACTGGATGTACACCACAGGGACTATAATAAACCTGCAACTTCACAATTCTGTTAGAAGCCTGATATATATGGACTTTCAAATCAATTGTATGTGTTTGATTGCTTTAGTTATTTAACATTTCTCTCATGGTTTGTTTCTTTTCTTTTATAATAAACCTTTAGTTATTACAGGATTGGCTGGCAGCTTGGTATTTTGGTTAAGCTCTAAACTTATATTGATCTGGTACTGTGGCTGACCCTTTGGGGTCAGGAGAAACCTTTCTGGTAAAGAGCATAGTTTTAAATAACTGATCTATTTACTGGACCTACTGGCCAAATGGGAGCCAGAGACTGATATGCAGAAAATGGGGCTTTGTATATTTTAATTTTAGCTTCTTGATAACCAGTGTGGGGAATCACAAGCACTGTTTGTGGCTGGTTGGGAAATCTGACTTCAGTGTCACCCACCAGTGGTGGGAGAATCTGCTTTCCTTTTGCAGCCTGCTCTGACCTTGGCATTTTCAGGTAGCTACCCTAGGCACAGACAGGTCACAGCACCTAGTTATTTAGCCCTTTAAATCCTACTAGGAGTTCTATTCCCCTCAATCAGCAGATATAAATACTTAAGGAAAAGAAATGTTCACACTTACTAGCACCAAATATCTGAGTTAAAATACTTTTCTGGTGGCTACAGTCAATGTTGTAAGGTGTCTCTCCGGCTTTGTTGGGTCTATAAAGAAGTCTGCCATCTTTTGGATTTCTTAAAAGCAGTTCTGCAAGTTTACGGCTTCTTCCACGAATAGCAATATGAAGTGGAGTATCTCCTTTCTGTAATTAAATCAAATGAAAGCTCTTATAGTAGCAATGGTGGTTAATTTTAGAAAGTGAGATTCTGAATGTAATGCATATTCCAAAATATTCCCTATAGTGTAGTTCACCTAAACAAAATATATTTTTAAAAAAATCTTAATGACATAAAACCCTCCATTGTACATGCTCTCTAAAGTAACATTGAAAAAAATCATCAAAAAGATAACATGTAGGCAAGGGAGGAGGATTATAATAGTAAAAATGCATTTTAAAAAATTCAGCTATTTTAAATAGTCTCAGATTTTAAGGCCTGTGAAACAAAAACATCAATCTACTAGTAATTTCAGACACTTAAAAACCAGTTATGCTATTTTCTGCTGTATAAAACTGTTACACTGCCAGCTTTAATTAGGAAAGAGTTCTCAAAGTCTCAAAATTTCCCATAACAAATCAATACCACATTAATTTTGTTATTCATTATTATTTACTTCCCAGAAATGTGTTCTGTGCTTTACAGATGTAAAACAAAACAAGTCTCTTTCCCGCAAAAAACTTGCAATGTAAATGGACAACATACAGAGTAAGATGAAGAGAGGAGTGGAAAAAAGAAGCTAGGTTGACAGACAGCAAGCAAAAAGAAAAAGATACACAACAAATTATGGGGTTATTATGGGCAGTAGAAGACATCATGTTAGTCCTTTGACTCATTTATTTAATTATTTAAGAGTATCAATCAAAAACAAAGGACACTGATCTAATCAGAGAGAAAGGAGACAGAGTTGGCCACATGGTTTTGTCCACCTCATCACTGTTGGTCCTCAGGTTAATTAAATTGTGTTAAGATACTTTGGGCTTATTTTGAAATTGCTTGCCCAGACTTCCACAGCTGGCAGAATCAATTAGTACTTGCCTGTTTTCAACATTTTTATTGCTTTTGTGAAATTCCTTCTTATGCATGAATGTGAAACTCTACTTCTTCTAGTACTGTACATCACTGAAGACAATACAAATTAACACTTTAAAAATATGAATGTTAATGGACAGAACCTATACTTTTGTTTTCTAGTGTTCTAATCAAACATAACCAGCTCAATTTACACATATTGTGACAGTTTGGGGATATGTCTGTCAGCTTATGAATTGTATTTTGTTTTGTGAATTCTATTTATGACTGTAACCTTCATTGTAGATCAGAGTATCCATTTTGTAGCACAGTCTTGACATCTAGTGGACAGACTATGCTTTAAACTATGAATAAGAAGCTGTGACAGAACACTCAAAGGCCATTAATACTGAATAACTCTAACCTGCTGGAACAATGTGATATCTACCAGCAGCTCCTTTCACTTTGAATAAACTCTCTATGCAGTTTTCAGGGGGAGAAGCCTATTACTGAAGTGCCTAGGAGCTCAGTCGTGGACCATGACCCCATTGTGCTAGGTGCTGTACAAAGAGAAAAAGACAGACAATCCTTTGCCACAAAGAGTTTACAATCCAAGTATAAGACAAGAGGCAACAGATGCATGCAGACAGACAGGGAGTACATGGAAACAATGGGAGCTTATGGGTCAGTATCATAGGCTGTGGCCTCAGCACAGGAGCAGCCCAACCATTGCTAGAGCTCAGGTTGCTTATGATACCATGGTGATAGCTGCAGCATAAAAACAAAAATAAAATATTGGCTATAGTATGGAGAAGTCCACAGATTGCTCCCAAAAGTCCCAGACTGCTCCTATGTGACTGCAAAAGGCACTCATGATTCACCTAACCTGTGTACAAAACTAATGATTAGATATGCTATAAATAAGTTACCAAATATTCTTTACCCTGTCTATAGCAGAAACCTTAGCTCCTTTATCCAGCAGAAGCTCTACTATTTCAATATTTCTCATCTTGGTTGCTTTTATAAGAGGTGTTTCTCCATCCTAAAAGTAAAAATTAGAAGAAAATGTAAAAAAATAAATATAAAAATATTGATACATCATCCCTATTGACCAATCATGATTAGGAATGTTTTAGCAAATTAAATCCTTTACTTTTAAGAGAGGATATTTTTACAAGCTCTAGAAACATCACTAGTGCACTAGAGTGCATTCCAACTTTTCTCTTAAAATGCATTCAATATTCAAGGGCATAATAAACTGATCAAAGGCATTCAATGTAATCAGTGTAAATTCCTTTCTACAGACACTTTATTACACAATCCAAAGTCAGTTGCTTTCATAAACAGTTAAAAAGAGAGGGGGAAGCCCTATAATATGGCTACCAGTGCATCTGGGGGAAAAGTTGAATCATTCCTGCGTAGTGTTCCCTGTTTTTAATTCCTGTACATGCTATGACTGACTGTCAGAGCTCAAATTTAATACTTATTAGTACAGTCTCTCCTTCTCCCTCATCACATTCACTGCCATTCACTTTACCTCAGCAACAGCAGCATCACCAACAAGAACCTCTCAGTTTCACTAATGATTGGCTCTTATTGAGCAGTGATTGATGGGGCTAGAGCACTGACTATATAGTGTAGAAATATAAAGGAGGAAATTAACCAGTACTGTAATAGAGTGAACTGTCTGCATTGCCAACAAAATTGGAATTTGGTATTACGGTCTCCAATCCATTTGGGAGGAAGACAAAAAAGAAGAGTCTTAGAATAAACATAACATATCTGTGTTTACAATCCCAGACACTTACCTTTGTACACATTTCAGTATCAGGATTGCACTGCAAGATATCCCTCACCATTGTAGCATTTCCTTTTTCAACAGCCCAATATAAAGCAGTTTTGCTATCCTAAAAAGAAACAAAATCTTGGATTTACACAGCACTTTTCATCCAGCAGGATCCATTTTATAGATTATACGGGATAATCACTATTTAAAGTTGCACAGCAAAATTATACCACACTTCAGGAAAGGCTGAGGACACTACCGCATCCAGCTAAAACTTCAGTGGATTTTGGGTAAGCAGAACATAACTCTTTATAACAGAATTAATCTAGAGAATAGGAGTTGACACCTGTATAAGGCACCAAGAAAATCTTTAATTACTCAAAATAGTCAGGACCTGCTTTAAGTAACATCCAAAAGAAGGCACTTTCAACAACACAGCATCTCCTTATACCATGCTAGGGCATTGCTTCAGTCACAACTCAGAGAGAAACGTACGACCTATGGAAAAATTAACACCATTTCTTGCAGATAGGTTTTACAATTCAAGTAGAGGAAAGGTCCAAATTTTCTGCACTTGCAAGATCAGAGGTCTTTATACTGAGTTTTTAGATAGCTATGAAAAATAAATTGTGAATAACAGCAAGTAGTCAGCCAAGTAAATTTCATTCTGAAATGTGATTTCAAGAGCTAATGAACATTTCAGTCCCTCCCTTCACCTGGCCTGACTTGCTGGAAGCAGTAGGGCAGGGGCAAATGGGGAATTCTCACACACTGTGTGACATTAATGGGGTAAGGAAGGATGCCTTCAAAGAGACTGATGTACAAGGCAATCTGATTGGTTGGTTCATCTCTATGAGGAGCGAGGACCACCCAAGATGTAGTGCATAGGGCAATAACAGGAACAATGCTGGCCAATGCCCTGAATGGTGAGTACCACAGCAACAAGGCCTTCTGGCCACCCTAATTTGTTGGCCATATACCTTGGTGATTGTACAAGCACATCCAGGACATGGGTCTGACTTCGTCCCACCCTATAGATCAGGTATTCTCCCCATCCACTCTCAAATTCAAAGAAGGGCACTGATGGGGAACTATCTGTTGGGCTTGCAACTAGTACATGAATTAGGGGCCAGGGAAGAGACATAAGGGTTCTATTATGTCATTTGCTATTGTAGACATGTGGTATATTTCTCGTTGTAGACATGTTTGGATTGGTATGGTGCCCAGCCAACTGACTCTATTCTCAAACTTTTCTCCTGGAATTCCTCTGCTGTTGGTGGTTGGTACATCGAGTCACAAAAGTGGCTCCATGCCTGAGGAGCCTCACATCCTACATCCACCTCACAAAGGAGTCCCTAGTTCTTTCTTTGCATGTGGAAAAGAAAGAAGAAGTTATAGCAGGCATCAAGGACCAGAAGCAAATGCTTCACAGTCCACTAATGTAAGAGATTGGTTCCGGTGACTAGTTCAGTCCCTGCCTATGTTGTGCTTAGGCAAAACCAAGGGGTACCAGATTTATGGTCAAGGAAGGTCTCACCATAAGGCAGTTAGTCATTTTGTTTAGTGTGCTGAAGGATCCATTGAGAAGTTTGGCCTATTTATATGGCCTTGGATTTAAATATTTTGCCAAAATAAACAGCAGTTTTTAATATTTAGATTTAAAACTTGGTCTACAAGCCATACAATTTCTCCAGGCAGAGCTTGGGAAAAAATCCACTTGTTTACTCACCAAGGGGAAGCAGGAAGCTTTCATAGGCAATGGTCATCAACTTTTGCAGAATCAAAGATTTTCTTTAAAAATAATAATTTTCTAGCTCTTTTGCCTAAGAAGATATCCTGATAAACCTCCAAAGACTAACCATGTAGGAATCAATGTAGTGTTGTCTAAGTCTGCTGACAGAGCACTCCAGTATCTCTGTTTATTATAGCTTTAGCAAGCTACAACACAATGAAAAATTATCTGCTTTAGTTTGTTTTCACTGGCAGTAGTTTATGGGCAGAGAATCAGGTCAGCTTTGTCTCACTATTGCTTATGAAAGGTCTGACCTGCATCAGAAGCTGCTCAGTAAAGACCTAAAATTAGAGACTTGGAGAAGAGAGTCAAGGAGTGGAGACATAGCCTTCCCTCTTCATACAGCAGCCAAGCAACTAAGAGAAAATTTTCCATTTCAATTCCAGCTTCTTGAGGATGTTGAAGGGCTCCAAATTTATCAGACATGTACTAGTTAAAAGCTTATATGAAAAAGATGGAGCCCCCAAGCAGGGTCCAGTGACAGCATGCTGAAAGGAGGTCTAAAAAAACCCCTCTCCTTTCACAGCTGCTGAGGGAGACAGCTTGACTTCTCACCTGGCCATTGCACAGACACTGGGGAACCAAGTCTAGTGTGTTTATGGCTAGTAGATTTAGTGTTCTAGCAAGTAGGGCCTGGGTGCTTTACCACACACCAACATATAGGTGGTGGTGATAGGGTAAAGAGTAGAAAAAACGATTGGCTGTGATAAGTTTGAAAAGAGAAGTACAGTACTGGAAGAGAGGCATTAGTGGGAGAAGAAAGAAGAGACAGAAAACATGGGAGAATTTAGGGAAAAAGCGAGGAAAAGCAGGACGTGAAAGAAAACTATAACAGTAATTAATGATAATGTAGAGTATGGGAAGCAAGAGTGGAGGTAAGCCAGGAAAGGTAATAAATTATAACAAAGCAAGAAAGATGTTGTGAGTTGGACTGGTCAAACAGTATTGACAACAACTATTATTCAATGAATTTCACCAATATAGTTAATATTTATTCAGCAAATATAATAGGGGAATACTGGTGAAATGCTTCAAATATATTTCAAGAATAAATATTTTTCTGCTATTCAACTAGTCTACTAGATAATTAAAAGTAAAAAGTTGGTTGACAATATATTTTTGTTAAATAAAGCATATAAGTTTTATTCCTTCAAACTGCAAAAGCCATGTCAAAAGATTTTTTTCCCCTTCATACTAGTTAGTAGGTCTTGTCCTCTGGCTGGCAGAATGTGGGAAATTTTTCAAGCCCTATTTTTCTGGAAACCGTGCAATTCACAACTTCACGTTCCACCTAAGGAACACAACTAAATCAACACCATTGTACTTACCTGACCTCTAATGTCTATGTCAGCATATTTATGTAGCAGGGCCCTCACAATTTCAACATGACCTCCTCTAACAGCCCCAATCAACACAGTGTCTCCGCTCTGAAAATAAATTATATGATAGAAATCAGGAACAAGAAGTTAATCTTCCTTCATTTGATTAAAATCATTTACCAAAAAGAATAGATAATATTTTCCTGAAAATCACATTAGGTGACAAGTTATTGCTTATGAACGTATAAATCATGTCCATTTTTATTCAATCTTTATATAATGAAGTTCAGATATACTCAGATAGTAGAAAAGGCTTCCATTTTTCAACAAATATTTTTATTGCAAAGAGGTCAGATGTTAAGCGTTTGAAGTAACACAATCATGTACAAAAATTAAACATACTATTACAGGACCAAATGTTTAAAAAAGCACAAGCATAGAAAAAAAACAAGAAAAAATAAACATGGGAAAAGATAATACTGTCTTGCTTAATTCTATGTTAATTCATAGGTATAATGCTGTACACAAGGAGCTGATTCTGGTCTCAGTTACTCCAACATAAATCAGAATTAACTTCACAGAAGTCACTGGAATTACACGGATGTGTTGGAGGTTCAGGACAATTTGAGTTCCTTGACCACTGTCTTACAGGCCTAGCATAGCTTCAGTTGCTTGCTTGGCTATTTTGACTTCTGTAGCATGACATCTTCCAGTTGGTGAGAGTGAATAACCTTATAAATGTCAGTTTCCGCATACCACGGCACATAATAAGACAAAATACAGATACTGTAGTGCTTGCAGCTACACATAGATAACGGTGATGGAAACAACAAGTTATCCTTGAACGTCTGGGAGTACATTGTTTTATTGACAAGGAGCATACTTTTACTCCGCCCCTCCTACCACCAGATATTGTTTTGACGATCCCAATTATCATGGTGAGAATGGAATGTAGTTAAGGGTGGAAACCCAAAGTAGGTCATTAGCATATATGATAATGAGAAAGATAATTAGGTGAAGGTTGTTTATGGAAGGGTATAAGTAATCACCGCATAGACAAAGGGGAGGGGTGCTCCATCAAAACCTGACTCCACAGGAGGTGCTGACAGTTGGACCAGAGGATCCACTGATTCCCTGGCGGGGCCCCTGAAGAAAGCCGTTCTTGTATAAGGCCTTCTGAGGCTAGGTCTATACTGACGGCGGCAAATTCGTCACCGTCAGATTGATTTCTCTGGACTGACTGAGAGGTCAGTAAAGACCCACTCAGTTGATCCAGAAATCAACCTAGGAAAACCACCTCTGAAAGTGGCATAGTGCTGCATCAAGGGGGAATGCCGTTTCCCTCTGTGCAGTGCAGTATGGACAGCATGCAGAACTGAGGCAGCAGAGTAGACATGAGATACACAGGTTTTTTATGTCACTTGCGTATCTCCCGTCGACTGTTGCCGAATCTCGGAGGTAAGTATAGACCAGCCCTCAGTAACTGCTTAGCTCTCCAGGCTTAGTGCATATGATACATTGTAGTTAATTTTAGGCTTTGTATCTAACTAGTATAGTTATAGAAAACCTTGCACATTAAACCTTATTGATCTGCAAACTGGGCGTACCATGTCTCACTGGTATTCACAAATCTCCAGAATCAACAAGGTGTACAATTAGAATAATAAAGCCTAGAATCCAATTTAAATTTTATTTAACATCTCTCAGTTCACATAACTAGTAATTGTTATAACATAAAAAAATGAAGCCATGAACTGATATGGCATGTCTAATTTTTTTTTTTCATGGTGAAACAGAGAAAATAAACGCCCTCAGTAAATTAACCAAGTAAACCTGAACATAAGCAGTCTAAGGGCCTGAATTTGACTAAGATCCCCTCTCTGGAAACAAAATACGAAACTTCAATACTGTAAGTCAAAATGGTACTGCTAGTGCTTCTATTATTCACTATTTTAAATCCCCCGTGTAATATTGGTTTCATTTGCAGTGACAATCTAATCAAGATTGCATTCCTCTACCTTGACATTTTCTTTTATTTTTGTCATGAGTAGCTGACCTGAATTGATACCAAAAAGGAAAGGGAAGGGGTATCAGAGAGCATAGTAACTAGATGAAGTATCCTTTGGAACTGTGAAATAATTATTCTACCACCACCATACCCCACAGATGTGGGAAAATTTAAGAATAAGGAGCTCCTATCCCCTCCAATTAGAAGTCACTACACAGATGGTTCTAACAGAAGGTGAGAGCATTAAGTATTTACTTTATTTCTGTAAGAGTTTGAGATGGATAATTTTTATGCCACATATGCAGTCAGGCACACACAACAGTTTAATACAAAACTGTTTAGGAGACACATGAAGTGTATATTTAAGTGTGGAAATCAATAGTGGCAAAAAGTATACACATTTTTAATTCTGGAAGTAATCATTAGGCGTTTGTGTCACTGAACCAAATGTATTATACTTTAGTATTTAGCAGAATGAAATCTTAGCTTTCTACTGGTATAAATCAATCCCAACTAATTCTGGCGAGCTCAAAGGTATCAGACCTTACAATCACCTCATTCTGATTACTATCTTTCTCTCCCATCCCTCCAACTGAATTCCAATATGATTTAAGCCTCTGTTACCAAAAAACCCAATCAGAGTAGTGGAGTCACAACATAATGGTAGCATAGATATCATTCATTACAATCATTACTCGCTGCTGTAAAATGATTCCTAGCATTTTTATACATCAATTTTACCTCCGCACTTTCAAATGGAGCCAATGTCCTTTGTTCTAGATCTAGAAAAGAATGCTTATATAAACACTTGGATCTCCAACTATGTCAGCTTGTGAAATATCAGATGCTAAACTTCTATTACAAATGGAGAGAGAAAAAACAAGATGCTAATTCAGAGTAACATGACCAAGTTCCACTACTTCGGCAGTGCTAGAAACACTTCAGAAACAATGAAAAATGCTTTAAGGTCCATTAGATTTTTCTAAGCCCTTGTCATGTCAGAAAAAACATTGATCTCTGTTAAAAATGAAAAATTCACTGTAAATGCAAAGAAAGTGATTTTCTGGGAATCAATATTTATGTAATTAACATTAAGGTTAGAAAGGACACCCTGATGGCTTATTGTCAACTCCTGAATAACAGAAGCTATAAAATATCAATCAGTAATTCCTGCAATGGAGGTATTATTCTTCACCACCACATAAATGAATACTGAGTTCAATATCTTATGCCTGATTCACAGCATCTCTTTTGGAAAGACATCAGAAACAAAAAAAACCATCTGTTAAGAAGATCAATTGGATGTTCCCAAAGTGTTCTGTACTGCTGTGTGAAGCCAGGCCCTGGATGGATTTCATGACTCTTACAAATAGCTTCTTCCTCCCACCCCACTTCTCCCCACTCCACTCCACTCCCCTCCCATCAAGCATAGTGCCCATAGCTGATTTAAAATGGCAATAAAAAATTCTGCGACTTTGTGGCAGAAAATTAAAAAATACACATGAAAAAATATTGTATACATGATTCATCACACCTCTATGCACTGCAAAATAAAGTTATTCAGGCTAATATATCAGGCATATGTTTGAGACCAAGTTTACCATCAATCCACTTACTAACCCTATCAGGAATGTTCACATAAGTTCCTGCATCAAGTAGATCCTGCACAATTTCGGTATGCCCCTCCTTTGATGCAATCATCAAAGCTGTATTTCCATCTTTATCCGTTAAATTTACATTTGGGTTTCTTTTCAAAATTTCCTTTACTGAGTCAGTGTAACCACCTTTTACTGCTACAATAAGTGCAGTTGTAGAGTTCTAAAAAAGAAGAAATTATTACACTCTTAAATAAGGAATACAAATAATTAAAATACCTGAATACTGCAAGCTATCTAAAGAAGAATGAAAGATTTCACAAGAAAGCATCAAATACTTTCTCAAGCATTCAAATACCAGCACAGATTTTATTAACTGTACAGTATATTGTAGTATGTACTTTATAAAGTTTAAAAATAAATTAAATACTATCATGAAGAACATTCTATATGCAAGTGTTAAAACCTAAAGCAATTTGTCATAACGTCTGAAAAAATAAGAACTGTAACATCTTTCTGCAATATTATGAAAATCTTATCAACCAGTGTATCATCAGTGCACTGAATATGCCAACTCCATTTCAGAAAAATAAATTTAAAAAAGTGGATCTGATTTATTTGTTTATGTAGTGTGACTTACACAAACACCCAGAATGATCTTTTTTGGCTCTCTTTGAAGTCAGAATATTACCCTCCAAGCATTTGAAGGGTGATCTGGAACGAAATGTTAATGATATAGCAAACTTTTCACCAGCAACTAGATTGTAATACATTTGCATTAGCTAGTATGTTTCTTCTTGAGCAATCTCATTGATTTCAATAGGATTATTTTAGAAGTAATTGTACTACTTGTGAGAGTAAGGGTATCACAATCTATATGTGAATAATATAAAATGTTTCAATGATCAGAAGAAGGCTGAAAGGTTTTTTGGCGGAGTAATTTTTGTTTTTTGTAGTGGTTATTTGCAGCACCGATTTTAACCTGTATAATTAGAACAATTTAAATATTCATTTTCATTAAAGAGCCATGTGTTGTGAAGCCAACGGAATTCCAGTTTTACTAATTTAGGGCTGAACTATTATTTCAGGTTGTCATGCATCAACATAAAGTGTATATTGAGAGAGTACACTACTAGACTTAAATTCAACATTTGTCTTCATCAAAGCACAACACTGTATCTGAAATCAGGATGTAATTCATTTACATGAATTCTTAGAAACTGTCAGTTTATTCTATCACATTAAGCCCCAATTCTGTAATAAGAATTGCTCGGGGCAGGGTCTGTCTCTATGGTTCTTTTGCAGGAATGAAGCTTTACAAAGCCTGCTACCATGTGTATTTAATATAAATATTAAGCGTTCTTAGGGAATTTTTATTGATCACTTAATGAAGAGTTGTCACCTTTCTAAATGAACTACATTATTTTAACTTAAAATATCAAACAATCTTCAGTAAAGATTTTAAAATAAAAACAATCTGTTATAAAAGACAAAATAAGCAAATAAAGCATTAATTTTTCCATATTACCTAGAAGACATGAAGAGTCACATCAACTTTTATTTATATAGATATGTGTGTATATGTGTGGATGCTTTATCCAAGATTAATTATTCAAATTGCATCATGTGATAGGTGCTTGGCATATCAGGATGCTGTTTATCACTGAGTTTTGACACAGTGGTTAAATCTCCCCTGGGACTCCACAGATTATGTCTAAGGCTTCCAAAGGGGTTCGTACATCCATTCAAAATTTTTAAGGGGTCCACAAATGAAAAAAATTGAAAACCACTGGTTTAAAAATTATATAGCAATGTCAGAGCTGGTAGTATGAAATCCATAGTCATAAAAAACTCTGACAGTTCAATTAATTTCTGATATGCTTTTTTTATTAGAGCTTTAGAAATAAACTACAGATCAAGAGCAATAAATTGCATTTTCTTCATTTTCAGCTTTGTTTAATTTTTGCACACCAGACATGTCAGCCTGTTTATGCTGGATACATGAGATGAAGACATTTTACCATGGAAAACAAGATTAGTTACTTACAGCCCCTTCTTGATCAACATCAGCACCCATCTGCAGCAAGTATTTCACACATTCCAAATGACCCTTCCTAGCAGCCCAAATCAATGGTGTGGTTCCATACTATAAACAAAATCAATTACAAACCTCATTAATATGTACTTTCAAATTGATTTGCTGTATTTGCTATCAAGAATTGATTGGTGTCCTCTACTGTCTAGCACGGTGTGCTCGGCACTATAAAATACACAAAAATAAAGACTGGCCTTGCCTTCCCCAATTATTTCACAGTTTAAAAGATACACATATAGAAGACAGAAAGAGAGGGAGAAATAAATTTGGGGTGCATTATAATAAATGCACATCACAGGAGTGGGGATTTAGGGAAAAGTTAAGACGACAGTAATAACTTAGGATAGGATAGGAGGCAACATGTACAAATTCATGAAGATGAGAGTTGGAGAAGGAAATTAATTGTGCAGCAATGCTAAAACCACTGGTAGAAAGACAAAATAGGGAAAGACAAGATCCACAATGTAAGCACATGGGGCTATAGTGTCAAGAAATTTAAAAATAAAGCACTGCACAAGGGGCTTAGCCGGGGCTGAAGGGAAACAGGTGGTGATGGACGCATTTTGGATGGATCAGGGGAAGATGTAGTGCAAACATCAGGGCAGTTATTAAATATCCTATAGTAGGTACAAGGTAGGAAACTATTGAGCACGGGACAAGCATTCTGAATTGGTCAAAGTTTCAATAAGGTCTCAACAGTCTGCAATAACTGAGTATTAGTTTCCAAAGGACTTTAAGGTGTGGGATTTGATTTATAAATCCACAAGGCCACAATCCAACAAAGTAACTAAGCATATACTTTACTTTAAATCATGTGAATAGCGCCACTGACTTCAATGGGACTATTCTCGTGCTAAAAGTTAAGTATGTGTTTAAGAGCTTTGTTGGATCAGGGACAAAATGATTTCAGTCTTTCCCATTTGAGAAACCACCTCTCTCCACACATAATATTGCTGCTGGTGTGGTAAGTTTAGGCAATGACCTTTTAGTCCCCTGCTTTTGAAATAAGAAAGAGACAGCTTGAGGTAAGACTTTTTTTGCGATAAAACTTGAACCACCTCAATTTCCCTCCTGAAAATTTCAGAGTATGCTTCAAAATGCATTTCTCAGGCATTTTATGAAGGCTTTGGTTGAAAACTATGGTTCAGGTAGAGAGGGGAATTTATTTTTAGATGAATTATTTGAACAGTAATGAAAACAAAAATTAACCAAACAATATGTATAATCTAGATCTCATGAAAGGCAGATTTAAATATCAAAAATAAAGATATATGTTGTAGGAATTCCTGTACAATTGTTCTTTGGAAGTTTCTTACTTAATACAAGGAATGGAATCTTATTACTACCAATTTCCTCTGGGAAAAGATTGTTTGAAAGATCAGTTTGAGACACATTTTCAGACACATGTACTTTTTAAAATAATATTATTTTATTCTATGGGGAGCCGTTGAATCTGTTTTAAGACGGACACATTCAGAGTCCCACAAAGGGGTCACTTAATAGGAGCTGTTTATAAAAGGAAACTGAATGGCAACATATTCAGTTTTTACAAATGGAAGTGTGAAGACCATGTATCAGGAAAGGGTTTTATTCTTGTAACTCTAAGAGTCTAATTGAGGATTTAAAAATTAACAACCCAAATTTCAAAAGTAAGCTTCCTAATAAGTAATATACCCCTTATGATAAGAGGGAGAAGCAGATTAAAAGAATAAGCAATATTTTGATGTCGTATTATTATTCACGACAATGAGAAAAATTATACATTATGTTAAAATACTATTTTTATAAAGACCTGGCAGTATGCAAAACAAAAATGAAATGTTTGTTTCAAAACTCAGTAATGTACTTCCTTTTTCATCCTCTCTTAAGTGTCATCATTCTGCTTTTTCATTATAGCACCTGACCCATAACTTGGACCATGAACATTAAGTATTCTTTAGATTACATTATATTGCCAAGAAGTAACTTTGAATGAAGTAAAATCATTTCTCCTTCTGAATATTTCAACTAAGCCTTCAAAATAATTGCTGATTCTAATATTTATTTTTAACTTTTTATTATGACCTCATCTTTATTAGGTGATCAAACTTATTCTTTTCTTTAGTTGTGAAAGCAATAAGATGGAGGTGATATTCTCTTGCTTGTCCAATTAAGTTTACCTATTCAGTCGGAAGCTGAGTTTGTATCTCTTTTCAGATACTATTTGCTTTGGTACAGTGATCAATTAACTGGTCAGAGAACCAGACTTCACAAAATGAAGTTATCACATTTAAAATGCTTGCAATTTTAATTCCTTTCTTACAGGCTTCTAGATACCAGAATTATCTGTCTATATAAGTAAGGTTAGCACCATTTCCAAAAGCTTTAGAGGCGGAGATATATGATCTAAGGTCATCAGTCTTAAGTGCAATATCCCAATGTTATCTTTAGTATATTACTCATTGTAAACAGTTATATACTAAGGAGCAAAAAGATTGGCAAAAGATACCTACTAAGCTGGTGGCTTGGTCTATGCCACAGAGATTTTAACCACATGAGCAAAAAATATATTTCAGGCTAATTTTTCAGAATCAGTGACAGATGTTTTAATCATAAAATGTTGTATACATTTTGAAATTCTTGCATAAATGCAATTGTAATGAAGAAAATAAATTCTTGATATTATATGCCAGATAATTTTCTGAATGTTTGGCACTCTTTTCTGAGCTGTACAAAAACTGCTGTACTAATATAAAATGCTAAACCAACATCATAGTAGCTTACTTTATCGGAGCAGTTGACTTTCGCTCCACGTTGCAGTAAGAGATGTACTATATCTGAGTGGCCTCGTCCTGCTGCCCAAATGATTGGATAAACACTGTATTGCTTGGATCAGAAAACAACAATATAAACACGTGAAACAAAAACATGTTCCTATCGCTAATTTTTTTTTATTTATACATTAATATGTATCAGAATGACTCAGATGTCATAAAACATGAAAGGAAATACACACAAAATTATCTACTGATCATACTTCAGTTAACAGTTGCCAATTAAATGGATTAGTCAGTAGTACAGAAGCCATGTGTTGTTTGGACATAGTTATTCTTAGCAAGAGTTTAAAAATATCATATCCTGATACCTCACTATTTACACCTTCGCAATGATAAACAGGAACCTAAAACGTATATATAACAAATTTATAAGCTTCAACATTGATAGGAACCTTCAAACATCAATTGGAGCTAATAACGCCATCACATGCAGAAGACAGAACAGATCCCCAAAAGACCATGTCATGACTAGCCTTCTCGTGAATATCTGTATATGTGATACAGGTATACAACCCAGAGTATTTGTTAATTACCAAGAAATAAAATGAAACAAGTGATAAGAACATAAGAACTGCCATACTGGGTCAGACCAATGGTTCATGTAGCCCAATATCCTGTCTTCTGATAGTGGCATAGGCCACTGTTGGAATAAAATAAAATAAAATAAAGTTACTACTTTTAATTATATAAATGTTTATTCAATTATTGATTTCTAGAGATAAAGTAATTAAAACAGAATAGAATTCTCCTTCTACTGTACATGGAGACATCTAAATGTAGAAATTACTGTTACTATCTTAATGTCTTCCTGATGTAAGCCTTACTGAAATCTATAAAATCATCTACTCCTGTTAAAAATAGTTGTTGTACCACAAATCTTAAAACAATCACTTTATTGCCATGATATGCAGTATAACATTTTACATAACTCATAGTTCTTAGCAAGATAATACAACTACACAATTCAGGTTTTTGAAGGTGGTCTTCTTCCTCTCAAAGATTAAGTCTTACCTGGCCGGTGATGTTTGGATTTGCTCCTTTCTCAAGAAGCAACTCCGCTACTTTAGTACAACCTTTATAAGATGCCCACATTAGGGCTGTCCACCCTCCCTGTAGAACACAGTAGAGAAAAATATTAGAGATTTATTTAAAATCTATATTTATACATTTTCTTTAGCAGTGTACCTGTTTATAAGCCTATCATAAGCAATAGTGACAAATGTTGCCATCTTACTACTCTAAAAATTCAAACGTTAAATTTAAAAGTAAAGACATGTTTTTTGCTGCAACATATAGAACTTGGGGCACGGAGGAAGGAAAATGCTCTCCTAAATGATTTTATTAAACTTTCTGCAGAAAAAACCACAGACTTCAAACAAAAGCATGCGGAATCTAGTGTAAATGGTTACGTGTTTCCATAATGGCTCTCAAAAGAAGGGGGACAAACCTGACAATATTACATTTGGTTGAATAAAACTTACTGGGAAACCCAGAGACAAATTTTAATTTGCTGTTCTAAAAACCTAAGCAGACAGATTTAAAGAACATGGCTTGCCACTTCAACATGTAAGATTCTAAAAAAGAAAAGCATAAATGGTTTTATCCCTACCCAGAGCAATTGTATTAAATTTCTTTTTACTGAACAAAAAGTATTTTGCTCTTTCGCTACCTCCCCCAGAGAAATCAAATCCACAGAGTCCTAAGAATTTCAAAAGTTGAATTTTGCAATTTAATAAGATTAATTATCCCTAACATATGCCAGACAAGAATACCCTATCAATTACACATGCAACTGCTCAAATAATCAAGCCTACATTTTAAAAACTAGAAAAAAGATCATACCATATCCCGGTGCTCCAAATTTACATTCCAGTTAAGCAGCTCTGATACAATGTCTACATATCCTTCTTTAGCTGCCGAAATAAGAGCTGTCCAGTTATCCTACAACAAGAAAAGAGTTGAAAGACATAATTTAAAAAAAATTAAATTAATGTTATTTACAGAAGATGCAATATGGAGGTTTTACATACCAGCTTATTATCCCAGTTTACAGTGGTTCCCTTAGATATATAAAGTACCTTTTTTTACTATAAAGCACAAATGAATGTTTATAATGTGAGTGAATTATTCAACTAATGACAATATACACCCACAGTGAAATTCTGAGTGTGTTATATTAAATCTCATATTGTATTGATTTCATAACTGCGAGGTCTGTATTTTCAAATGAATGCCTTCATCACGTTGATTAATAAGCAAGAGGATAGAGACGGCTTAAACACAAACCTGTAGTTATCAATACTTACTTCAACTAACTAAAATTAACAGCTAGCATGCTTATTAGAGTCCTCCATAACAAGTTTAATTTTCTGAGTTTTTCCATAACCATAGCATGGGAATTATCTTCTTCTATGTAGTTAAAAAAAAAATCTATGTTTCTTTTTCCACATTCATTCCCTTCTATATCAGTGTAGCCCTCAACTCTAAAACATTTCAGTTTCTTAGTCTATATACATAGCTATGTATGTGTCTCAAATTCTCTCACACTTGATGGTGGTGGTTTCTCTTCTGTGCCAAGGCTCTTCTTCCCAAATTTCACAATTCTCCATTCTCAGCTAATTACATTTTTCCAATTAAGTTAATGAGAGGCAAAAGTTACTGAAGTAACTTAACTAGTGTAACTTAGATCAACTTAGCACGGTAGTGAAAACATCTCTTTAGTCTCAGGAGTTTTCATTGTCATGAGAAGGGGGAGGAGAATCCATACAACTCCATCTTCCATTCTCCTTTGACTATAAACATCCTTGACCCTTGAACCCACGTTTAGGTTGGTAAAATCTTCCTGTTACCAACCACACAAAACTGGCTATATAAAAAACTGTCCCCACTTGACACCTCTGATGAAACATTAATATATTCATTCATCTTTCATCTTAACTATTGCTACTCATATCTCGATTGCCTCCCAAATTCTACCTATTGACAGTATTCTCCATAGCTCCTAACACAGGTTTAAAACAACTAAACTTCATCACTCATCAATAAACCTAACTGGCTCACTATTCATTTAAGAATTCAGTTAAAAATTTCCCATCTTATGTTTAAATCCTCCTCTAGCCTGCCTGTTTCTTTTGACACTCTGTTCAAGTCCCCTGCCTATCTAGCACTCATCTCTCGATCTTTCCATGCAAACTTGCTAATTCTGATGTAAGAGTTCTCTCCTCTTGTAAGGGGAGACTTGTTTCAAGCAAGGCCATTTTCTGTGTTTTTTAGCCCAAGCAAAGTATTTTGACTGTCTGTAGGCCTCTTTTGGCAGCCTCAGCTATTCTAACTTGCAGTAGTCGCCAATTAACAGTCCTGACCTTCATATACTGATAAGCTTGTAGAGAATAGTATTATGTTATGCCCACAGATGCTATTTGTCTTCAAGTATATGTGAAGATGTGCCCTGACCCCCTCCTTCTGAAAGTTGTTTGTACCTCTGTATAAATATCTGAAGCAACGGCCCCTAGGGGCCGGCCGCACCCAGTAGCTCTAGGTGCTAATAAACCTGTGATTCTTCCTTCTGTTGTCCAGCTTTATCATTGACCAGAGCAGAGAACGAACATTCTCATAACAATTTGGCAACTCCGCCAGGACCCTCTGCTTGCCAGCACCACACCAGGGGTCAGTGAATCGTCACTTGCCGGCACCTTGGATCGTTTGGGTCCTCCTGAGAGGCGCCTTCCTGACCTGTGGGGTGAGTGAGGCTGTAAAGTGGTCGGGTTTTACTACCCACAACAGGACGGACAATCATCTACCTGCCCCACGCTTCAAATTTGTGCACTGTGAGTATTGAGAATCTCCTCGAGGAGCAGAAACTGCAGGTGTCTGGGTCTTGGAACGTCGCTAGGATGTCCCCTGTGTAAGACAGCAAAGCCAAGGGACACCGGTGTCATAACAGGGTTAGGAAATGGGAGCCGCTGAAAGTAAAATTCCAGCGGGTTCGCCCAAGAGGAAATTCCTGCAGGCATGGGAACAGGGAAAGCTCCCGGTGCAGCCTGGCATGTCTAAGAAACAGGCTGTGGTTGTCAGTAGGAACTGGGAACGGTTTGTAGATACTCAAGGTAATCTGATTTGGCCAGAGTGGGGTACTTTTAATTATTGTAAGCTGAAACTGTTGCGATCGCGTTTAGAAGATCTGGCGCCTAGGCAGATGGACTATTGGTACTGTTGGGCCGAACTCTCAGATGGAGTTTGTCCCGATGATACCTCGTCCTCACACTCGGATCTGAAACCACCTCCCCCATATAATACAGCCCCGGTGGCTAAGGAGGAGAAAGGGTTGTATCCTCACCTTCCTCAGGCTGACTCAGCCACTATCGACCCTGAGTCCCTTACAGCTCCTCTTTTAATGAGATATGTTTCTGGGGAAACTCCTAGGAGAGAACATCACCCTTTTACACCTGGGGATCTGATGATTTGGCAACAAAATTTACCCCCTTTCCGTACTGATCCCCAAGTAGTTATCATGCGCTTGCGTATCACTGTTTGGTCCCATAACCCAAGGGCAGATTTGAACAAGCTTCTGGAGGCATTTTTAACTCCTGATAAAAAAGGTGCCGTCCTCAATCAGTATCTTAAATTAGAAAATAATTTTCCAATCATACTGAAGAAAACTCGGATGCTTTCTATGTTCGCCTTTGTGAAGGTGCCCAGAGATTTGCCCAGCTCAACCCTGAAGCAGAGGGGGACATGAAAGCGATTGCAGCTGCTTTTGTAAATCAATCTGCTCCTGATATTTGTGCATATTTTCATAAGTTTTGTCCAGGATGGACTGGTAAAAATATGAGTGAAATTAGAGGCATTGCATCTTATGTTTTTGAGAGAAGAAAGGAAAAAGAGTCAGTCAAAGAGGGGAAGACTTAGAACTGTTAGCTAGCTCTTTGCAGGCTGCACAACAACAGTACGAGCCGAGAGGGAAAGGTCGGGGGTGCTGCAGAGGAGGATCTGCTCACCAGCCTGTAAGTAATTCCTCTCCAGTTTGTTTTTATTGTAAACGACCAGGTCATTTCAAAAAGGACTGCAGGCTGCACCAGCAGATTGAAAACAACAATCCACAATGGGCCCCAGCACCGCGGACTAAGCCAGGCTTCCAGCAAGTGCCTGCCAGGATGTTTCCCCCTCAGCCTCCGTCTCTGACTGCAGCTCAACTTCCGGAAACCGGGGGGGCTGGATGAGTATGCTACATCACAATGACGGGGTGGGGAGGGGGCTGGGAGAACACAGAGCTCTCAAGCTGGGCTGCAGGCTGTCTCTATCCCTATAAAGCACACTACATGGAAAGAACCTTTTGTAAACCTAAAAGTAAATGGTAAAAGTTATTCTTGTTTACTAGATACTGGAGCTACACATTCTCTGTTAACAATCCAACCTCAGGAGTTGGGCTGTCATGTTACGGGACTTGAAAACATTGTAGGGGTGGGGGGAAAACCATTCTCCGCTTTTATTTCTTCTGATGTGATTGTTTCTGTGGGTCCCGTCTCCTGTGAACATGCTTTCCTTCTTACAAAAGATTCTCCAGTCAATCTCTTGGGAAGAGACCTTTTATGTAAACTGAGAGCCACTATTCGTTGTGATCCTGATGGTTTAAAATTGGATATTCCAAATTCCCAGCTACCTAATTTGGCACTAGCTTTGATACCCTTGTAACCCATCCGTGCCCAGGGTAGCCCACTGATAATGCCAGGGTCAGGGCAGGCTGCAAAAGGAGAGCAAATTCTCCCAGCACTGGTGGGTGACACTGCAGTCAGACTTCCCAACCAGCCACAAACAGTGCTTCTGATTCCCCCACACTGGTTATCAAGAAGCCACTGTGCAAATACACACAGCCCCCTTTACTGCATTTCAGTCTCTGGCTCCCCAAACTGACACTAGGTCCAGTAAAGAGACCAGTTATTTAAACTCTATGCTCTTTACTAAAAGATTCCCTCTGATCCCAAAGGATCAGCCACAGTACCAGTTCACTATAAGTTTGGATCTTACCCAAAACACCACGCTGCCAGCCAATCCTTTAGTAACTAAAACTAAAGGTTTATTAATAAAAGAAAAACAAACAATAAGAAGTGTTAAAGGCTTAAAGCAATCAGATCATACAAATGATTTAAAAGTCCATATACATCAGGTTTCTAGAACAATTGTGGAGTTGTATAGTTCCTCTGGTATACATCCAGTACCTGGATGGGTCTAAGTCCTTCAGTTCAGTTGCAAAGTGTGTTGATCCAGAGGTGTGTCCACAGCTGGACAGGAGCAAAGAACCAAACAAAGACAAAATGGTTTCTGTGGTTTGATCTTATATACCCTCTGTTGCTGGCCATGTGGCTTGTGGAATTTTACAGGAACCAAAATGAAGTCCATAGTCACATGGGCCAATCCGGGTAACTCTTCAGGTATGCCTTTAGTTTCTTCCTAGGCCTTTGGCTTTTGTTAAGGTCTCGATGGGCCATTAAGCGGGCTATTGTCCTGTGGCCTCTCTGTCTGGAGTGTGTCTTTTACAGCACAGTTTGAAATACAGGATATCAAAGATCTCCATAACTTTCCTCATGCATATCACACATGAACACAAATATTATCATCTTATTCAGCATATTATAACCTTTCTAACAGTACCTGACATGGCGTGTCTTACATGAATTGCTATGATTTTGACACATTAATGTCAAATAACACAAATGCCCCCCCTCCTAATGCAGTCCGCATGACAACCCTCACAGCCTGCCTCTCTTCCAGCTGAACTGTTGACTGCTTCTAATCTCACTGTAAGTCCCTGCAATGTTCTCAACCCTGCTACCTTGTTACCAGAAACAGATGAAACCCTGGACTGTCATGACTGTTTACAGGTTATTCACCATGTGGAACTGCCATGTGATGACCTGAGTGATGTCCCATTACAGAATCCTGACTTTGAATTTTTTACAGATGGGTCTTCTTATGTGCTGCACAATTTTTGTGTTACAGGAGCCGCTGTTACCTTGCATGATGTGGTGTGGGCTTCCCCTCTCCCTGGCCATTTGGGGACGCAGGCAGCTGAGTTAATTGCTCTGACACAGGCCTGCATTCATGCCAGTGGCCGATCTGCTAATGTTTATACTGACTAAGTACGCCTTTGGTGTGTGCCATGCTACCGGAGCCTTGTGGAAGCAGAGGGGCTTCCTCACAGCCAATGGCCAACGTATTGCTCATGCCTCACAGGTTTCTGCCTTGCTGGATGCTATTCACCTTCCAGCCCAGCTTGCTGTTCTTCACTGCTCAGCCCACCAAAGCTCCGGAGAACCGATTGCCCAAGGTAACTCCTATGCAGATGCGACTGCCAAATGGGCAGCTACCTTACCGGTTCCTCTCTCTGTTCACGCTCCGGTTTTCCAGGCTTCATATCCCTTCAACTACACAGCCCTGCTCTCCTCTGTCGAAGTCGATCAGTGGCAGCAAAAACATGAAGCCTCTTTTCGTGATGGCCTCTGGTGTGTACCTGATGGACGTCCCATTGCCCCACGACAACTCGTGCGTCTCTTGTGCCAACAACTCCACAGCAAGGGCCACTGTGGTTCTCAAGCCATCGTTGATGCTGTCCACGCTGTTTGGTTTGCCCCAGGTGTCGTCCAGGAAGCCACATGAGTGCCAGAGCCTGCCCGACCTGCCAAGCCTTCAATGCTTCCAGCCGTTCTACAGCCCACACAGGGGGGCACCAGTGGGCCACATTGCCTTTTGAGAGACTACAGATGGACTTTATCCAGCTACCACCTGCTCAAGGCTACAAATATGCTCTTGTTATTCGTGACCAGCTCACCCACTGGCTTGAGTTTTTTTTTTTCCTGCCACCCGTGCCTCAGCCCAAACAGTGCTCAAGTGCCTTATGCGAGACATTGTCCCACGATTTGGGCTGCCTGTGGCCATTGACTCTGACCAGGGGTCCCACTTCACTGCAGATCTCCTTACCTTCCTTTACAAGGCTTTTGGGGTGCAAGCCAGTTTTCACACCCCTTATCACCCACAGAGCTCAGGAGGGGTGGAGAGGGCAAATACAAAAATTAAAACCCTATTGGGTAAGCTCTGCAAGGAAACACAACTAAGGTGGCCTCAGGTTTTGCCTATAGTCTTGTTTCAATTTAATAATTGTCCGAGGTCAGATTGTAAGCTGTCACCCTTTGAATTTCTATTTGGACGCCTTCCAACCGTTACTCAGGGATTGGACCCAAGGACCCTGAGCCTTGTAACAGGTGATGAAAGTTTTCGTGCCTATCTGTTTTCTCTTTCCAGATCTTTTAGGTCCCTGTGGAAGGCAGGAGCAGTCACCCAGACACTTCCATTGGACGAGGATCTGCACCCATTCAAGCCAGGAGACTGTGATCCAGCAACAGGACACTGCCCTCCAATCCTGGCTATGGTCCTGGTTTCCTGATTTGGAATCCTGGGGGCAATGACTCATTTCTGGGCTTATTTCCCTTGTATTGTTGTTTGTAGGCCTCTGTGTGTTTTGTAAATGTTTAGCTGCTCTGCCGGCCCTTTTCCACTGCTGCGGACCCTGCCAACTAGGGACGGTGGCTACCACCATGCCCCCTCAAAGGATCGCCCTCCTGCGTGCCAAGCTAGATTCTCGCTATGCGTGAGCCTACGGAAAAAGTGCTTTCCTAGGCTCCAAGGGGGGAGTGTAAGGGGAGACTTGTTTCAAGCAAGGCCATTTTCTGTGTATTTTAGCCCAAGCAAAGTATTTTGACTGTCTGTAGGCCTCTTTTGGCAGCCTCAGCGATTCTAACTTGCAGTAGTCGCCAATTAACAGCCCTGACCTTCATATACTGATAAGCTTGTAGAGAATAGTATTATGTTATGCCCACAGCTGCTATTTGTCTTCAAGTATATGTGAAGATGTGCCCTGACCCACTCCTTCTGAAAGTTGTTTGTACCTCTGTATAAATATCTGAAGCAACGGCCCCTAGCGGCCGGCCGCACCCAGTAACTCTAGGTGCTAATAAACCTGTGATTCTTCCTTCTGTTGTCCGGCTTTATCATTGACCAGAGCAGAGAATGAACATTCTCATAACACTCTGTAGCTCCTACAATACTGAATAAGCCTTCTTTTCTCTCCCTACTTCATCCATTCTACATCTTGCTAAGCACATCTTCCTCATCTATGCTTTGTGATTTCTTTTTCTTCTGCTGTTATGTAACTCTATAACTGATTCTTTACTGTAGCTTTGTAAAAAAACCTGGGATACAGCATGAAAGATACCACATAGAATGATACTGTATTCCCAAATAGACATACTTTCATAGTGGCATCTCTTTAAATGCTAGAACACAGCCTGCTTTGTGATGCTTCATGACCAATAGCTACACACGCTGTTCTGTGCTGCTACAAAGAAAGAACCAGCAACTATCTACTCAAGAGAGCTTCCTTGTGGATCAATTATAGTGCCAAATATGTTAACTATTTTACCATTATAATTAATCCAAGCTCAACAGCAGAGGTGCTTTACTTAACAGACCTGAAGGGGAACGACACAGTATTTTAGAGCCAGACACTTCAGTGCTAGTTAAGAAACCATCTTGGAAAAAGAAAACAATAACAACACTTACTGCATCTTCCAGGTTGTAGTTAGCTCCTTTCTTGAGCAATTCTTGGACAATTTCTAAATTGCCTTGCTCAGCAGCCAACATCAATGGAGTCTGACCATTCTGTAATCAAATGATAGTTACAACTGAACCACTTGACAAGTTGATACATCTTTAAAATTTCATGGTTATATACAACAGCTGTGAAGTACTAACACCTATAAAGGAATTCCATGTACTGTTCACATAATTTTATGATTTGGTTCAGTATATAAGAGAAACTGATAAAATGTAACATTTTCAAATAACTCATTTAACATTAACTCATTAAACATACAAAAATGCAGTGAAAAAATAGCAACAATATGAAATCTTTCCATATGTTAGTCTAACAGTGGTTTCAATTATTTAAAGAGTGGCTTTTAGAAAAAACTGCAATACACTAAAAGCATAACAGTCCACAACTCATTTGTCCACCTAACACACATGGAGATGTAGAGTTTTTCTTCCTTATTCAAGGCTTGAAGAAGCTTAGAGACAGAATGACTACAGACCAACTAACAAATTAGGAGGTATTTTCAGAGCACCAAAAGTCCATCTGGAGTCAATTTAATTAATACTGAAATACCTTTTGCAAGTCCAGAAAACATAGTTCAGTTATACATTTATTATTTTCTGAACATGGACAATATGTTTGTCATTGTACCAGACAACTGAGCAATTTACAGTCTATTAACCTTATCTTGTAAGGTAGTAGGCAGCTTCATCTCACTGAAGGAAACAAGACTAGAGGGTGTTTAGCATCTTGCCTTCAGCGTTAATAAAAGAAATCTGAAGCAAAGCTGACTCCCTTCTATGGAGATACTTTTCTCCAAGAAGGCATCTCTCCCAATTGGAGGAGCAAAAAAACTCTCCTGGATAATGATCCCTAGCCACCACCACCCTTTGCAGTCTCACTCAATCCATAAGTCACATTAGCTATGAGAAGAGTCCATACAAGAGCTGAACTGAATGATGGTTTCTCCACCATCCATAATGAAGATATCATTCCATTACCTAAGAAGATAATTTCTGATTGTGAGGAAGAATAGACTTTGGAGAGAAAGAATCTGGTATAATCAAGGTTACAGTGAGTTTAGAGATGACAGAGTTTGTCTGAAAGTATCGATAGCTGGCCACTGTAAGACAATGGATTTTTCCATACACTCCTGCCAACTCACTCCATCTTTAAGCTAGAAGTTACCCTATGTCTGAATGGATCATTGCTTCCCTTAGAGATGCAAAAGTGTCCAAATTCCCTCAGGTTTAGTAATATTGCACTGAATGCCTGCAACAGCCACATCATTGTAAGAAGTACATCAGTAACTTTCCTGAAGATGTAAACTACTAACAAGCTGAATCAACTTATTCTGATTACAGCTGCTTTAGCAAAGGTTACTAATCACTGGCTGCTGACTACTTAATTAAGGAATATATTTTATCAGTCTTTTCTGCTGCTTTTGGTACAATGATAGATGGAAACGCTTTTACTATTAATTAACTAATAATTATCACTGTAATGCATTTTGCACTATGGGGAATATTTTATAGCAGGGGTCCCCAAACTTTCAGCTGTGCGGGCCACACCACTCAGTCTTGCTCTTATGGTGGGCCAGAGCAGCTGGGCCCACGTCACCTGGGAAAGGGGCAGGGGAAAGAGGACGGGGGAGCAGCCGCCGCGCAGCGCTGCTTAGGGCCAGGAACAGCATGGCTCCAGCCAAGGGGTTGCTAGGACCACATGGGAGAGGGGCGGGGCCAGGAGCCACAGCCACTGTGCAGCGCTGGGCCCACATGGGAGAGGGTCAGAGGAAGGGGCAGGGTTGGGAGGGGGGAGCAGGCCCTTCGAAGTGTGTCAGCAGGCTAGATGTAGTCCACGGGCCATAGTTGGGGGCCCCTGTCTTAGTGTGTAATAAATCACAAGTTCTTCTGGGAAAAAATCATGTCTGTATATCTGTAAAATGTCAAATAAGTTCATATTAATGCTTTTCTACAATAAAACTTTTTTTTTTAAATTAACTTTCCTTTTTGCTATGAAAGCCTTTTAAACATTCTGATGTAATATTTAGGCTTGGACATTACCATAGCATCAATAAAATGTTCATAAATCAATAACTGAAGAGAGCTGTTTCAGTACAGAATTGTATCTGAGCTAATGGAAACCAGATCCAATAACTGCATAAATGTTACTTTAGGTCACATACTTGCATATCTATATGGGTGCATCTACATAGCACTTTGGACTGAACAGGAGCACGCCTTCCAGCCCAGATCGAAAGATTCCAGCCAACATGACACAAGCTACTGCTCTAAAAATGGCTAGGCTTCAAAGCCCACACGCCAGTCTGAGCTGCAACTCCAAAGTGCTGTCTACACAGCCATTTTTAGAGCATGAGCCTTGCTAGCCCCAGTCTGTTGACTCGAGCTTGGAGGCTCATCCTGCTTGGTCCAAAATCCTGTACAGACACATCCTATGATGCTTTTAAGAGTGTTTTTTTTATTCTCTATTCTGGTCAACATTTTTACCAGGTTCTTCTATTACAGTAACATTTCTCTCTCAGTACTAAAAGGCCTTACAGAAATACAATTATAGTTGATTATCAGGGAAACTAGTTTTCCGTGTTAAAAACCTCCCAAAATTCTATTAAAAAAAAAAAAAGCATTTTTCCACGATTAAAATGGGACACTGAACTTTGGTTTCCCTAGCCACAATAAGCTATCATTATAGGTATCAGCTGAACACAATGTTTTACTGACATGCATTAGAACCCTGTTTATCCAAATCTCCATTAACCAGTATTCCATGCTAATCCAGCCACCAGCCTCCGAGGCTGACCGGACAAGTCCCAGCCACCGAGGGCTGACCACTCAAGCCCCAGCAACTGTCACCCCTGGCAGCTTATGGTTCAGTTAATATGGAGAGTTAGATAACCGAGGCTCAGATAAACAGGGTTCTACTTTATGTAAATGTAAAGTCCATTCAAAAATCAATCACAAGAGGGGAAAACTGCAATACAGCTGACTGGTGAGTTGATGCGCTGCAACCTCAGCACTTTAGCATTGTTGCTATGCTGTAATTAGACTAAATCAAACTTCTTTAAAAAGAGAGAGTTAGGGTGCTAGACCAGGAATAAGATGATCCATGTTCAGTTCTGTACTCTGCCACCAGGTAAGACCTTGGGCAAGTCATTTAGGCCCAGTTTTAAATTTATTTAAGTATTGCTGCATTCAGCATTGCAATGCCTAACTGACTCTGGAGCCAATGTCTTATTTTCAAACTGATTTAGGCAGCTAAAATCTCAGTGACAGCCATTAGTCTCTTTGTGCTTCAATTCCCCATTTATAAAATGGGGATAATATTATTTCCCTACCTCACAGGGGTATTTTGAGGAGAAATATACTGAAAGATTATGAGGCATTCACATACTACATCAATGGGGCCATCTAAATACCTAAGACAGACAGGTAAGAAACATAACAGCCATATTGTGGCCTCAGTAAGCACAAGAGAATAGAAATAAGAGCTGAGAGTATGACTGCAGGACAAGGAAAGGATCAAAGAAGAAAATTCCTGGACCACAAGAAATCTATGGATAGGAACTTATCATATTACAGATCCAGTGTGAGGTCACTTCAGTTATTCATCCTGCAATTAATATGTAACAATATTCAAGGAATCTTTGAAAAACCCATCTTACCTCATTTCTCTCATCCACATCCTTGCACTTCTCAAGAAGTGCTTTCAAAGCAGGAACATTTTCCTCTTCCACATAGGTCACAAGACTCTGAGTCACAAGGCTTGCCATCTTTAGATAGTACTTCAAGTACTTTTACAACAGGATATACCTGAATTAGAAAAAAAGAAGTTTTACTAAAGAAGCATTCAGATTTTATTATATTACAGAAAGCAAACTATCGGTTGCACATAAGCATCTGCCACTCCCAGCAACAAAATATTTTCGTGACTAAGAACTCTAACTCTACATTTCAGTAACTAAATTGCTAAATCTTTTGCAGTTCTTTGAAAATTCAAGGGCTTACTCTATTCTTAGCATTTGGGAGGAACAACATGTTCTGAAGGGGTAATATTCTTTCACACTTTATACATGTACAATATGTGACTCTACTATGGATCACCCAAATGTCCCTGTCCCCCTAAAAGGTATTACTTGTGTTGCATATTCCTTAATATATTGGAACTCAATTGTAGCACAGTTCGCCCCAAACTATATACCAAACTCCAATTATGTCAATTATTTTTAAGAGTGCTGCACCTAATAAAATCAGATTCCAAGGCCAGAAGTGACGACTGTGATCATATAGTCTGACCTCCTCTATAACACAGGCCACAGAGAGTCCTGTGGCACTTTAAAGACTAACAAATGTGTTAGTTTTTGAAGTGCTACAGTACTCTCGTTGTTTTTGCTGTATACAGACTAACACAGCTAACCCTCTGAAAAGGCCATAGACTTTCCCCAAAGTAATTCCTAGAGCATTTTTTAGAAAAATAGTCAATCTTAATTTAAAAATGGTCAGTGATGGAAAATTCATCATGACTCCTAGTAAATTATTCCAATGGTTAATTACTCACCATCAAAAATTTACAACTTATATTCACCCTGAATTTGTCTAGCTTCAACTTCCAGACATTGGATTGTGTTATGCCTATCTCTGTTAGATTGAAGAGCCCATTATTAAATTGTTATTCCCTGTGCAGATACTTATTGACTGTAATCAAGTCACCCCTTAAACTTCTATATGTTAAATTAAATAGATTGAGCTCCTTGAATCTATCACTATAGGCCTGTTTTTTAATCCTTTAACGATAATTGTCATGGCTCTTCTCTCAACCACCTCTCCAATTTGTCAACATCCTTCTTGAATCATATACAGCATCAGCAGTTGCACCAATGACAAATACAGAGATCAAATAACCTTTCTACTCCTACTTGATATTCCCCTGTTTATGCATCCAAGGATACCATTAATTCTTTTGGCCATAGAGTCACACTGGGGGATCCTGTTCAGCTGATTATCCACAACTCCAAATATTTTTCATAGTCCAAAGGACAGAATCCCTCATCCTGTAAGCCTGGCCTTCATTCTTTATTCTTAGATGTATACATTTACATTTAGCTATATTAAAATGCATATTGTTTTCTTGCACCTAGTTTGCAAGCAAGCCACGTCCTTCTGAATCAATGACTTGTCTTATTTATTTTTTACCATTCCTCTAATTTTTGTGTCATCCGCCAACTTTATCAGTGATAATTTTGATTACGATGATTTCTTCCAGATCACTGATAAAAATTTTAAATAGCATAAGGTCAAGAATTGACCCAAGGGACCCCACTGAAAACACACTGATTCAATGACAATTCCCCATTTACAGTTACATTTTGACACCTATCAGTCAGCCAGTTTTTAATCCATTTGGTATATGTCATGTTATTTTTATACCATTTTAGTTTTTTAATAAAAATATTGCACAGTACCAAGTCTTAATATATTATCCGGATCTACTGATATGAAAGTCTAACTTTAGTAACTTCTGTTTAACATCCGCCAGAGATACTAGTGGAATGGAAAGAATGTTATTACCATGTAATGAGACTGTATCATCTGTTTTTCCCCCAAAACAGAACAGAAATATTTATTCAGCGCTTCTGTCTTTTCTACATTACTATTTACAACTATACCATTTCCACCTACTAATAAGCCAATAACATACAACCCCTCAGAGCTAAAATGTAATCTTTCATGTCCTTAATGAGGATATGTAGGCATATCATCCCAATTCTGCTTGGCTGTTGTGCTGATAATATTCAGTAATTATGGGAACTCAAATCAATGCTACCTCCCCTACATCTGTCTTACCTCATTACTAAAGTTAAGATTCTGTCATGGGTATTTTTAGTAAAAGTCAGAGACAGGTCACAGACAATAAACAAAAATTCAACCTGTCCCTGACTTTTACTAAAAATACCCTGAGGGTAAAAATACCCTGAGGGAGGGAGGAAAACAGAGCTGCAGCTACTCCAGCCCTGCTGCTCCAGTGAGCTGGCCAGCCCATCAGCTGTTTGGCGGCAGACCCCAGGGCTGACAGCCGCTCCAGCCCTGCCGCAGAAGTCATGGAAGTACTGGAAAGTCATGGAATCTGTGACCTTTGTGACCAAATCGTATCCTTACTCATTTCTGAAGTTGGTGCCAACTCTTGGCCTCTCCACCCATGCATGCTGCACATGCAATGTACATAACATATAACAGCGATTCCTCAATGATGGGTAGTAATTTGATATCCAGATTAGGGGTAGTTACAGGTGGGCTCAGTTTTACTGCCCACAAGCGGGAGGAAGGGCAGAGCCCATCGCGGGGGGCAAGCCACAGCTGGGATTAGCTCCCTGCAAGCGGGACAGGTGGGGAGCCCAGCCCAGAGGAAGGGAGAACCAAAACAGGGCTTGCTCCCCACCAGCAAGAACAGCTGGGCAGCTCTTGCTGGCAGGGAAGTGCGGAGCCCAGCACGGGGATGGGGAGGGGGTAGGTGGGCTCAGCTCAGCTCCCCACAAGTGAGAGCTACCCAGCTACCACAGGAGGGGGGGAGGGAGCCACACCTAGACAGCTCTCACTTGTGGGGAGCAGAGCTGAGCCCAGCATGTCCCTTGCCCCCCAGCATTTAAGCCTTGAAATCTTCTATTTCTAGAACATTTAAACAGATTTTTAATTAAACTAATTTTTACATCCCTAATCCAGATACATAATTTCCTATAGGCAGCAAAGACACCAAAAACTTTACCGAGAGAGCGCAGTGTCTAATGAAGCCCAGCAAATTTTCTACTCAAACATCTCTACAGAAATCACAGAAAAAACAGAGCAATCAAAGCTTCTATGGATTCATTTTGTTTTGCTGTCTTCACCCACAAGTTAGGATGATCTTGTGATTCAGGCAGTGGACTAGGACTTTACAGCTCTTCCATAGACTGTGTGACCAGTGATGATATCCCAAATTTCCAATAACCAGTTCTATAAAGGCAGGTGATATTTAAGAACCTATTCTGAATAGGTTCTTAAACATCATGCACACAGCACCCCAACAACCCAGCACCCAAACTTCACAGTGCCCTCCACCGTGAAATTGACCCTCCCTGGTCAATTTCGGCGGCAGGGAGAATCACTCCCCACAGTGAAATTGACCCTCCCTCATCAATTTCGGCAGCAGGGAGCGCTAAGAACCGGTTCGCTGAATTTTTTCTATTTTAAGAACCGGTTCGTGCGAACCGTTGCGAACCGGTTGGATATCATCACAGTGTGTGACTTTAGGCTAGTCTCTTAATCCCTCTATACTTCAGTTCTCCATGTGAACCCAGGAAGGAAGGGAAGAGATAAGGAGAAAGGTGGTTGTAAATATTATCTAAATTAAAATTGGAAATAAAGGGGAAGGAACTGTCTCAAATTGGTTTGTAAGCTAACATGGTAATTGGCTATGACATCATTTGTTTGTTAGGTATAAAGGTTGTAAAAAGAATTATGAATTTCAGAGTTCTTTGTCAGACCCTACCTAATCGTGCTGGAGCATGCCAGGATGACATGGTTTTACTAAGGTCTGGACTATTTGTGAGTATACTGATCACATGCTTAGGAATATTTTGTTAGTGTACTGAGTGTAGTGACTGCTTATTTTTAGGCTGTTGGGAATGTTCAGAGCAATTATATAAAGTACCATTTAGCCTTTGGGCTTAATCATGGAATTTATAGTTAAATTGGTGTATGGTCCCATGTTAGTATTAAACATTTATATTATTAATAAGTCCAGAAGAAATTATTTTAAAACTACAATCAGTTCCCCGCCAAACAGGACAATTAGTATATAAGCATCCATTATTATTACTATTACTAATAGTTATGTTTGTTATGGTAGTGACTAAGGACCAACCAAGAATGGGCCTCATTGTGCTAGGCTCTGTACAAGCACGAAAGTAGACAGTCCCTGCTCCAAAGTATGCACAATCTAAATAGGCAAGCCAGACACAGGGTACATAAAAGGGGCATAACATACAAGGAGAATTAACAGTGTGACAATGGCTAATTTCCTGAGGGGGGAGGGAGGTAGTTAGGATAGCTTAAGCTAAAGTGAAAGAAAAGTGAAGGGGGTGAACTGGGCAGGGCAGGGGAGAAGAGGAGAGTAAGACGGGCAGGTGTGGAGTGAGGCTGAGATGAAGAAACAATTATAGAGAGAGTCAGTTATGCAACACACTTATTCAACACAGGGCAGAATAAATCTAGGCAAAACTGCAGAAAATTCTCTGAGGTCATCAGTGTATTGGAGCCCCTCCTTTAGCAGCTCCTATCAGCTATATTCTCTGGCTGGCTTGGGCCAGTTGACAGGCTGAGGGTCAGGACCACACAGTTCTGAGTTTCTGGGAAAAGGGCATCTCCGCTGCATAGTTCTGAGTATGGATTGTGCTGGGATAGCCCTGATTGTGGCCCATTTCCCCTCATTTCTCCCAGTGCAGCTGTCCCTGCTTCAGCCATTTCTGCAATGATCCTTACCAGCTTGCATCTGCTTTCAGCTCTGTTGCCAATGGAGCCTGGATGGGACAGCCACAGAAAAAAAAGGAAATGGGAGGCTTTTTCCATCCCATAAGAAACTATGGATAAGTAGTCAGCTGCCTCAAGCACCACAATGTATCACAAAAAGGAACAATACAGACAATCTGAGCATGCTATAATGTGGCTAACATACAAAGTAGTTTGATACCCCCTCTAACAAAAAACAAAAAAAAAATAGTTATCAACAGAACAGGTAAAACATTACTTCCAACAAATGGTTTTTGGAAAGCACTAAAGCTCCAATTCACAAAGTACTTACGCCCACCTCAAATAGACTATTCACATGCTTAAAGTCAGGCAAGAGTTAAAGTAGGTGGCTGTATCAGGGCCAAATAGCCCAATAAGAAAAAGGATTTGCCACAGTAACATTATTCAGTCATTACAACAATAGTCACTGAAAACCCAAAATGTCTCAGGCCTGGTCTACACTAACAAATTCTGTCAACAAAAGTCAGTTTTTGTCAACAAAACAGTGCTGGTGTACACACGGCAGTCATCTCACCGCCGACAAAACTGCCCTGTTTTTTTGACAAAATAAAACCTCGACGAGAGACAGAAGGCTTTTGTCAGCAGAGTTAAGGTGATGCAGTGCCAGGATAGACTCTGCATCCCCTTAGAGTGGTGGAGGGGCTGCCATACTTGTCAATTTCACCACTCCACTAGAGCAATGAAATTGACAAGTAAGGGTAGCCAGCTCATTTGCAAGCCAAGACCAGGCAAGCTGTCGGCTGCTGCAAGCCTGGTCCCAGCTGTGAGTTGAACCAGGCAAGTCGCAGGCAGCTGCTGGCCAGCTCCCAGTTGCAAGCCTGGGGTGTGGGAGGCTGCCCCCCCGGCTCCCAGCTGCAGGCGCAGGAAGCTGAAGCCCAGCTACGAGCCTGGGACACAGGCGGCTGCATCATGCTCCCGGCTCAGAGCCAGGACCAGGCAGGATACAGGGAGCTGCAGCCGGCTCCCCGCTGTGACTGGGGAGCGGAGAAGTCCCTGCACGGCTGCCCCAGCACCCAGCTGGGACCGGGAGTAGAAGCCAAGAGCCTGTGGGCTCCCGGCAGTGAGCTGAGAGATGCATCTCTCAGCTCCCAACACACTGCCCCTTAGAACGCTCCTGGTGAGGATGTACTCCGCCGACCCAAGGAGAACAGTGTGGACATCAGCCACCAGTGGTGGCTCAAAGTCGACATAAATATGTCGACTTATTTTTCTAGTATAGACAAGGCCTCAGACAGTTTCAGTTAACATCAAGCTTTTAATATTATATTTTACAATTCCAACAAAACTACTTTTTTTAAAAGTCTATGAATTAGTCTTCCACTGTCATTTTCTACATATTTTTATTCTGAAATACTCTTGCAAACATTCTGCAAGAGGAACAAATATATCTATGTTAAAAAATTGCAATAAATACAAATTATTAGCAGAAAATAATTAATGTTTCCAGAATAAATTACACTATGTATTTATGGCCAACATTTTATTAGCAAATTCTCAGTGACGAATTCTAAAGTGAATATGAGGAAAAACAGTACTTAGAATGTCTCTGAAAGCAAAAGCTTTCCCTTAATGTCACTGACTGCCACATTTCAAGAGTGCAAAGAGAGTCTGTTGCACTGTAGATAAGTGCACCACTTTGTAAATCATGGCTTCAGCTCTTGGTTATTCTACTGGTGAAAACTCTAAAGTAATTTTTAACCTTCACATCATATCAATTAAACCTTCAGGAAATAGCAGAATATCTGATATTGCAGGCCTCAGGAAAAAATATCAGTAGTGGTTTAGACAAATCTGTTGTATCAGATTCACTTTGAAGTTTTACTTTTTCAAATGCTAACCACCATAAAATAAACCTTTCCTTAGCAGCACAATAAAATTGCTGTATAGAGCTCATACGTCATTGACATAAAATAATTATCTCCTTAAAATTAAAATGTTATTCCCCTCTTAGGAACAAAAGGATCAAATCCTGAAAATATGATAAACTCTAATTTCTAAATATTTCCTTCTCGTTTAGTCATTTTTCTTGTAAATTCTTTGAGGCAGGCAATCAATCAGTGTCTACAGTACAGTAATCTATTGAAATGGAGCACTGATCCTTATTTGGGCCTCCAGGAACTAAATATGGAGGCACTTGGAAGCAACTCCATAAATTAGGACTGCATTTTAAATTAGGCTCAGAATGAGAAAAATTCCTATTAACATTATAAACTGCAGGCCAATCAGAATGAAATTTCACACAGGATTAGTTTTTGTGCTTTTTAAGTTTTGTGTAGTTTTATTATGATTTTCATTTTGTGAATTTTGCGTTTGGAAGCAGGGTGGATAAAATTCAAGTTTTGTTAATAAAAATATCATTTATTTAAAATCAATTTTTGTATTTTTCTTTTAAAAAATAAACCTTCTTAAAAGTAAAATTTGAAATTCTGACAACCTATGTTAAGGCCTAATTTAAGCAGTGAATCTGTGCAGTCAAAGTTTTATAAAAAGTTAAACAAACCACTGAACTAATGAAAAGTCTGTTGAAGTACTTTTGACTGCAGCGCTTTCTTCTGCAGCTGCAGAGAAAATATTCTGAAATCATTTCAATTGATTCAACTAGTTCATCCCAAATTGAGAAACCAAATGGGAAATGAAAAAGTAAGGAAAGTTTGTTTTCCTCTTCCAGTCTATGAACAAAAATGAGGTGAGCAGATGAGCTCTGCTAGTTCTACAATCTTGAAGGTCATTATGACCAGAAACAGTTAATCAGTTAAATTAGAAACAGTAAATACCGATAGTACTTCCTTTATTTAATAGAACAGCTTTAAATGCAAAACAGGTTTTGATCAACTTTTTTCTTATGCAAGAATATTTAATGTAGTTTTTTTAATTAAAAAAATTAAAATGGTATGAGAACATTTAAAAAAAAATCCAATATCCATCCAAATGCAACTTGATAAAAATCACAAGTAAAAAACTGATCAGTCTCTGGTAAATAAGATATGTAATCCAACATTTTCTAGCATAATAAAAATTATAAAAATTAAGAATCTGAAAAAATATATAGTAAGCTGTATAACTGCTAATATTAATGTGTTCAGCTACAGAATGTCCTCCAGATTATCAAAAAGTACAACCAAATTTTACCAAGAAGAACAAACCTCTCTTAAGGAAAATAATTAAAAAGTACAAACACAAAACAAGATTAAAATGAATTATTTACGTGACCATTTCCTGCTTGCTAATTCAGATCAATCAGACAGAAAGTCTTTGAAACTGGGCTTTGCTGAAATTTGTCCATGGCAGTCCTATTTTTCATTGTTGACTGACATTTTTAAAATTACATAGTCTATATAGGATCCACCTTTAACAATTTTTGTGAACAGATATGGTATAATGGGTAATTTGTTTTTAATTTAGATTTAGGATCATAGTTAGCCATTATATATCGTAACTGAAAATTTATGCATTATAAACACAAACCTGACTGACTGAGTCAGGACATATATAAAGTTTCCATCACAATCAGAGAAAGAATATAAGGCCCAGTTGCTGGCCAGTAAAATCTGTTATATTAGAAGCAGTACTTCTACCCTTACACAGGTTCATTCCCAATTGCCCGGTCCGCAACCCCCCCACATATACGTTAAAAACCAAGAAAAATAATACACACCAAAAAGATCCCAAACACTTAGCTATGAAGCAGTTAGGGTTACTACATACATAATATACCTGACACAATATGCAAAAGCAAGAAAATTAAGTTAAACTACCTAACAATACCTTTATTCATCCACATCCAGATTATAACTATCATACGCTACATTATTTAATAATAACCTCAGCTCTTCATGTACCTGAATAAAATTGAATGCTTTGAGGATTAATAAAATAATGTTTGTAGAACTCTGTGTATATTAGCAAACCTATATATGCACTAAATATTAAGATCTGATATCAGATTGGGTTTGTGTTTGTCTTTGCCTTTATATTGTGACAAATTGCTCTCAGCTCAAAATCATCATTTTTATATAGAATAATTTCACTCTATCTTTTGTAACATGGAAATAGCAATTTTCAAAATTTTATCTCAGCAAAATTTGAATGGAAGTTCCTAGGCCAAAGAAAAGGCACTTTTCTAGTTTAAAGGCTTTCTCCCTGGTTAATTTCAAAACAAGAATGTTTTATAAATAACAGGAAGTGTTAGACAACCAAATTCAGGGGTCATTACCAGCTCCCTTATTAGAAATATTAGAAATTATGGCTCTCTGTCAAGCAAATATTTGACCCAGATGTTGTATTAAGCTACATATTTAACAAGGAAAAAATAGAAAGAGGAAATACTCCATAAATTCAACGTGGCCAAGACAACATTGCAATAGAAACAGAAACCTTAACTTTTGCTTTTCCTGACTTTTTACTATTTAACTATGACAACTAAACATTTCATGAACTTTTTGCATTTAATTTTCTACAGGTTTTAAAGAGGGAAAAAACACATACTTGAATCAGTCGTTCCACAGTCATTTTAGGGAGGAATATACCTGCTTGTTTTAAGGACCTGCTCTTAACCATAATTTCAAACTTCTGTTTATGAAGACCCCAAAACATCCAAGGACAATAAAGCCTGAGATATTAGATCAGACCTTAAAACAACAGAGTGAGGGTGAGGAGACTAAGAATACTGAAGGGTTAAATAAGAGATGGAAAGGTCCAGATATATGGGCAAAGATTAACTTGTTTTTGTAAAGCTCACATTTTCTGAGCTTCAGAAGAGATCATCACTGCTCAGTAAAGATTGCAATGATTTGCTGATATGCCAAAATCTAGTCTATCTAAACAGCAACAGCTCCTAAAGCTGGCTGCACAGGTTCTGATAGAAGCTTACAGGATTTGTTTATCTATACTCACAATCACATCAGTTTCCAATTCCACACAGAGAAAAAATGCTATTTCATGTTAACCTTTTCAGTCACTCAGCATTCTGTCTCACAGATGTCTCCATTTTTAGACCACAGATGAGCTTTGCCTATCCTCAGTCTAACCAAATGTTTAAAACTAGACTAGGTAACCAGAGTCAAACATTACTTGGTAACCTTAATTAAAAAAAAAGAAGAGTAAGTGATGAAGTTAAATACCAATTTAATTTCTTAAAAATTTAAATTTAAAAGAGATCATATATTTTGACGTTTTCATTTTGTTTTATCTATTTTTTATTTCTACCTCTAGCTACAAAACCCACCTTCCCTCACCTCCATTGCTCACAGTGGCAGATACCTTTTTCAGTTACCTGTAAATAAAATATGCAATGGCAACATGGAGGAAGATAATACATGCTGCTCAATAAAGAAGATCTGCTAAAAACTAACTACGTGTGCACAAATATCTAAATGCAATATTTGATGGAACTCTGAACAAATGGAAGTGGTATTCTTCCAAATCTGAATTAGAAACTGAATATTAGACATTGGGACACAATATAATCACATTTGTGTGAGATCATTTATTACAGGAGAATGTTAATAAGAATTAATAGTAAACCTTACATCCTCACAAACATTAACCTATCAGATATTATTCTATTGTATTTTGTTAATAAGTTGCTGTCATCATCTATTATGAAAAATCTGCACTGAAGATTCTTTCAGTTTTAGCCTTAACTGTAAAAGCCAGACTGTGCCACCCTTACATACCCTGAGGAGTACCTCACTATGCAAATACTTCCACTGATTTCCATCGAACTACCTATCGAATAACATACCAATGAACAAAAATAAGGATGGCAGAATTGAGCGAAAAGCGATTATCGCTCCCTATCATTCCATATTTCCAAATAATAGTATTATAAAAAAAAATGTACGGCTAGAAGGAACCTCAGAAGTGATCAAATCCTGCCTTCTGCATTGAGATTAGACCGAGTGATCCTAGTAGATCATCCCTGACAGGTGTTTGTCCAACCTGTTCCTAAAAAGCTCCGGTGATGGGGATTTCACAACCTCTCATGTTAGCATATCTCAGAGTTGAACTACTTTTATGGTAAGTAAGTTTTTCCTTTTCTCTAGCCTATATCTCTGTATGATGGAATGTATAAACCCGACACTAGGGAACCAGGGAACCAAGGATTAACTAGAAGCTCTGGGTCCAGAAGGTCCTGCCCAGCCGCATCCACTGGGTATGCTCACGTTGGAGGCAGAGCTCAAAAAAGAACCATGCAGCTAAGTCGAGACAGACAGAGTAAGGGAGCAGTCCTATGCTGTTAGCTCCTGTAGAGCTTCTGCAGGAGCTTCACACCACCCAAACCAGACCTTGCTACTGAGCCACTGAAGGCCCCCCATGGAGACCAGGAACAGTGGGCTGAGACTAAAGAAGAGGCTCCAGATCATTGTCATAGGAGAAGCCCGCTGGCAACAGAAAGGAAGTGATCATGGGAACTGGTTTGCATCCATCCCCAGGCCACATATCCGACATGCCAGTCACAGGGTCCTGGGCTGGAACCTGGTGAACCGGCAGGGCTTGGGTTCCCCTACCACCAGCCCCACAGTTGTACAACACTTCTGAACTCGGACGCAAATCCCCCCACCTCTGTAACAACTGGTGGAGAAAGCAGGCAGTGACCCAGTCCCATTAGAAGGGCAGCAGATATACTGGCAAATCGGCCCAAGAGAGACCATGGTCGCAGAAAAGCTGCTTAAATGGAATATAAAGAGCCAACATCACCAGGCATCCCAGCAACAACAGGATCAGCTACTGCCCAGCAGCAACAAAAAGTAACCCAACAACAGGAGCAACAGCAGTTTCTGCAAGAGCTGACAGCACAGAAGCAAGAGCAACAGTCTCACCTAATTCAGCAGGTAGCAACACTCTTGCAACCCCAGGGGGCATCTAATCCCATGGCACCAGAACCCTCAGGCGATATCCTCCTCCGACCAGGCTGCCTGTCAGGCTTGCGAAAATGGGCCCAGGGGACCACCAAGAAGTGTTCTTGGTTACCTTTGAGCAGGTGATCATGGCAACACCCTGGCCACAGGAACACTGGGCCACCCTCATAGCCTCATATTTGGAAGGATCTGCCTAAGCTGCCTACAGAGGCCTAGATCACAGAGACGTGCTGGATTATGTTAAAGCATTTAGTTACATGGATGTTAACTTTGAGATAATTCTGCCAACAATTCAGGAAAGAAAAATATCCAATTGCAGCGTGGCCCCAGGTTGTGGCACAATGCCTGAAAAAACAGTGTTGGTGCCAGCTGAGCCCAAAGAAGCAGACCACACTATACGCAGCAGAGCCCATCATAATAGAGCAGTTCATCCAGATTCTCCCAGCTGGCAAGAGAGAATGGGTGAAGTGCCATTAACCAGCAACCCTAGCAGAGGCCATAACCCTGATGGAAATCTATGTGGCAACAGAGGGTCTGGGCTCTCTGACACATAGGACAGATACCTGAACTCAGGACACTGACCAGCAGCAAAGGCTGGGCTAGGAATGGAGGCTGAGGATGGCTGAACCAGCCACTTCTCTTCAGAGGTCAGCCACCAAGATGGAGCTGAGAGGGCACCAAGTTCCGCAAGAAGAGGCATCTGCCCCACTGGAAAACCCCACAATCCCAGAAGAGGGATAGCCAACTTGGTACAGTTGTGTAGTTTGTACGCTTGTATAGTCCCTTTGGTGTACATCCAGTACCTGCATAGGTCTCAGTTCTTTGTTTTACAACTTCAGTTGTAGATGAGTTGATCCAGAGGTAGGAAGCAGGAATGAAGACAACATGGAATGGAGCAGCTGCATTTTATGTCCCTTTCCCATGCTGCTTGTGGAAATTTACAGAAACATGATGGAGCCCAGGGCCACCTGGGCAGGTCCTAGTGACTCATAAAGGTGTATCCTTGGCTTTTCTCCTTGAGTTCATTGTACCTGTGAGTTCCCTTAATGGGCCATCTTAGTGCTGCTGCCATTCTGTCTGAGGTGTTGCCCAGAAACACAGCACAAGTTGAAATACAAATATATCAAATATATTCATAACTTCCAGTACAAATATGACACATACAAATAAACAATATCATCCTTAGCAAATTATAACCTTTCTAATGGCATCTGATGTAAGAGAGTAAAAAGCTAAAAGCTGGACAAGTGGTCAGGGCTAAGTTACAGGGAACGGGGGTCATAGCACGGGCAAACCTTGTTTCTGCTAATTGTTATGAATTCTAGTTAGAGTCTGTTATCTCTCTTCTTTTCCCCTCTTCTTGGCCATCTGCACTGGGGATGAGGCTAACTATCACCACTCCTGCACAAGGCCTTTGGTGGAAAAAAAAGCATTATCTCCCCCACCCCCGGCATGCCTTTACGTCAAAGAATGTTAGTGTAAAATTTATAAGTTTTAAGGTGATTTGCCTGACCTCTGTATGGTAATCCTGTAAACAACAAACAGGGGCAGGTATAATTGTATTCATTATGTAGTTGTTAATATTCATTTTATAAGCGTCAATGTAACTAAATAAGGGTCTATGGGGAGTTGCTGGAAATGTATACATTTACATACTGATATGGATAAAAGAATTGTAAAGTAACCCCCTTGTTGCTCACTCATGGCGTGGAGGTGGAACGAGCAGGCAATAAAGGGTTCCGTCTCCCCAATCCACCCCAGGGACAACCTGTTTGGTTATTTCTAACACCTGAGACTGCATATCTCAAATGAATTATTGTAATTTTGAAATACTGATGTTATCATATCATAAATGGACCCCCTAATCCAGACAGCATCACAGAGGGGGGCTTATGGGCAGAACAAAAATGGATGACCCTGGGAAAGGTCCCTCATGTCAACCAGGAATGTCATCCTGGCAGCCTGCTAATTCAGGGGCATTCAAAGCTACCTGAAGTTGTAGATTTCATGCAAGAACTATAGAGGACCAGACCCTGAGCCAGGTATGGGAGCAAATAGCCTTCTCCAGTGGGAAGGAGGGTAAATCTTGATGAACAAAGCAGTTGCCTCATTTAAAGTTCTGCAATGAATGGTTTTTGAGGGTCTCACATTACCCTGTAACTCAAAAAATAGCGAGACTTCTCCTAGTTCCTAAAAGATTCCACCAGAGGGTTCTCCACATAGCACACTCAGTGCAATGTGCTGAACACTTGGGAAAGGAGCAAACTGGACAGGGTGACCCTCAGGTTCTTCTGACTAGGAATACACAAAAAATAAGCAATTTTTGTGTCTCATGTCCTGAGTGCCAGCTGGCAATGCCCAAAAGGACACCAACAGCCCCGATTCCACTCCCAGTGTTGGGAGCACCTGATGAATGGGTAGGCATGGATTTACTGGGACCCCTCAAAAAAGCACATCAGGGCATTGTCATATATTAGTGATAATGGACTATGCAACACAGTCCCCTGAAGCCATACCCCGCTGTATAACGAATGCATATTGCGAATGAACTCTCAAAGGTATTTGTAAGGGTCAGGATACCTAAGGAAATACTGACAAATCAGGGATCCAACTTTTCATCCAAACTTGTGCAGGAACTGTGCAAATCACTGAAGACCAAGGTCCTCAAGATCTCCGTTTAACACCCACAGAGAGACAGTCTAATGGAGCGGTTTAATGGGGCCCTGAAGTCAATGTTAAGGAAATTCATGGGTACAGACCCTCAGCACTGGGACTGACTGATGCTGTCACTGCTATTCACCACAAGGAAGGTCTCCCAAGCCTCCAGAAGGTTCTCACTATTTGAACTGTTGTACAGGAGGCATCTCAGGGAGATTCTGAATCTTGTGAAAGCCCAACAAATCGAGGAACACACCTGCAACAAAGGGGATAGGCTGAACATATTTAATCCTGGCAATAGGGTGTTACTCTTAACATTCGACTCAAAACTACTGAGCCAGTGGCATGGGCCGTTTGAAGTAGTAAGAAGAGTTGGGCCAGTCAACTATGAGATCCATCAACTTGGAAAATGGAAAGACACACACAGATATATCACATCAATCTCCTAAATCCCATGAAGGCTTAGAAGGACCTATTGATAACACCGTGCCTACCGGAGCCAGAGCAGAGGCTGCAAGCCAGGACATCTCCAGCTCCCATGCCAATGAGGGCAGACCTCTGCCCAACAGAGCAAGCACAAACGCTGCAACTGATCCAAGCATTCCACACAGTGTTCTTGGTCCTCGCAGGACACTCGCACCACCACACTGCAGTGGCATCAGAGCACAGAATAAGCAAGAGTCATTGATTCTTGCTGAGAAAGATGTGAGAAGATGCCCACAAAGAACTACAAGCTATGCTAAAAGCATAGCTATGCTATGCTTAAAGTCCTCAAGAAGTCCACTCGTGCTGGTAAGAAAAACCAATAGCTCAATGCGGTTCTGCACAGACTTTTGGAAAGTCAGCGCATTATCAAGGTTTGATGCATACCCAATGTCCTGGATAGACAAACCACTGGAGAGACGGGGGGACACTCTGGACTTGACCAAAGGGTACTGGCAGATCCCCATGATCGCAGAATCATGGGAAAAGACAGCCTTCTCTACCCTCTTTGACCTATACCAATTTGTGATTATGCCATTTGGCCTCCATGGAGCAGTAGCCATCTTTCAGCAGCTGATGGACCAGGTGCTGCAGCCCCATAACCAGTACACAGCAGATTTAAGATTTAGACAACTTGTCCTATGAAGAAAGGTTATCATTTTTGTCACTTTCCTCTGGATTCTCTCTAATTTGTTCAAATCTCTCCTAAAGCGTGATGCACAGAATTAGACACAGTACTCCAGCTGAGGCCTCACCAGGACCAAGGAACAATTATCTCTCACATCTTACATACAAAAGTCCTCTTAATACACCTCAGAATCATGTTAGCCTTTTTTACAACTGCATCATATTGCTGACTCCTTCAAGCTGTGAGTCACTATACCCTCCAGATCCTTTTCAGCAGCACTACCACTTAGCCTGTTGTTACTCATTTTGTAGTTGTGCTTTTTTTTTTTTTTTTTTTATCCCTAGTGTAATGGTTTGTACTCGTCCTTATTGAATTTCATCCTGATTTCACATCAATTCTACAATCTGTCAAGATCATTTTGAATTCTAATCCTGTCCTCCAAAGTGCTTGAAACCCCTCCCAGCTTGGTGTCATCTGTAAACACTCTCCACTCTATTATCCAAGTCATTAATGAAAATGTTGACTAGTACTGGACCCAATCCTGCTCCTTGCGGTACTCCACGAGACATGCCCTCCCACTCTGACAGCAAACCATTGATAAGTACTCTTTGAGTACAGTTCTTCGACTTGTTGTACACCCACCTTACAGAAATTTCACCAACACCACATTTCCCCAATTTGTTTCTGAGAATGTCACGTGAGACTGTGTCAAAAGCCTTACTTAAAAACAAAACAAAATATCATATCTACTGTTTCCGTGCTACCCATTAGGCCAAGAACCCTGTCAAAGAACGACATTAGGTTGGCTTGGCATAATTCATTCTCAACAATCCATGCTGGCTATTCCTTACAAAAAGTTGTATCCTAGGTGCTTACAAATTAATAAATAATTTGTTCCAGTATTTTTCCAGGCATTGACATTAGGTTGGCCAGTCTATAATTCTCCAGATCCTCTTTGTCCTCCTTTTTCAATATAGGTACTATATTTGCCCTTTTTCAGTCCTCTGGGACCTTGCACATCCTCCAGGAATTCTCAAAGATAATTGCTAACGGCTCCAAGTTTGCTTCAGTACCTCAAGCCCCTAGGATGAATTTAATCAGTCTCTTCCAACTTGAATACATCCAACTCATCTAAATATTCTTTAACTTCATCTTTCCCTATTTTGCCTTACATTCTTCTCCCCTGGTTATTAATGATAATTGTGTTACATATCTGGTCACCAATACCCTTTTTTGGTGAAGACTGAACCAAATAAGCATCAAACTCCTCAGCCTCCTTGATGTTATCAGTTACTAACTTTCCTTCTCTGCTAAAAAGTGGACCTACACTTTGCTTCATCCTTTCTTGCTCCTAATATATTTAATGGTCATTCAATTGATAACAAATATGATTTATTGACATAGTACCCAACCCATTTTAAGGTCTAATAGATGAAGAGGAATAGCTAATGTTGGAGGAGGTACACAGTGGAAGGAGCAAGAGGGTTCAACACGAACTGGTTATATGAAATAGAAAAGCAGCAACCATTTTCACAAGGAGGTACCAGAGCCACATTATAACCAGTACTGTATCACAGCCAGAACGATCTAATTAGGTCTAATTGGTGCCTCCTTTTAAATACACTTCAGTAGTTTCTGAGATCAAATAACTAGAATCATGGCCAAAATTCTGATAATATCTAATTATAATCACATATTCATACAGCTCTACTGCCAAATGACGGCCCAATAGACACAAGGTCTTGGGGAGATTTAATTTTGACCCTCAGAGACAGAAAGGATGAATGTTTGTGAGATCACCTCAATAATCCTCTCCTGCATCATCTCCCCCTTGTCTCAGTTCCCCTCCTGAATAATACTCTATGTTGACTGTCATCTTTTCTCAGCATCTGAAAACAGTTTTTCCTTCCCACACTTGAATGAGTCAGATGAGGAATAAGGAGAAGTAATACAGCCTTTATAAATGCCACATACCAGAGAGGAAAAAAACCTCTAAAGAGTCACTGAAAATTGGGAAGGGACTGGAACAAAGTAAATATAGCACATATTTTAAGCAAACGATAAATGTGGTAATACTATCTTTTAAGTCTAACTTCCCAGCTTAATAAAAAAAGCAAATATTAAACATCTAGCAGTTAATAGACCCAGGAACAGTAAGTGATAAGGATTTATAAAGCATAAATCTTGCGCTCTTAAAATATAATTTAAATATTGGTGAATGAACAACAAGTGGTAGATCCAGTACATTTGGATTTTAGTAAAATATTGCACTACCTATTTCCTATAATACACTGAAATCTTCTACAAAATGAAAGCACAGTAATTACTACTATAATATGCCATTCTGAGTTTCACACAGTTCTTTTAGGGGAAAAAAAATTATAAGGCAAACATATGTTCCAATGTGAACTGTCTCAAATGACTGTTGTAAGAAAGAATAAACTATTCTTTGTGACCTTTGCACCAAGTGGAACCCAACTATGGCCCAGATAATATGCCTACTTAATAATATTCTTATCACACTATTTATTGCTAGCAACATGCTTCTCTAAATCACATGCATGACTATAAGACCATGAGTGTGACTTTTAAGGCTTTTTCATTTAAAAAAAAAAAGATCTTTGTCATGATGGCAAGCTTCCTGCTGAACAAGACTATATTAAGTTTTACAAATATAACTTTCTATGTCCAGTTTAGTGTTTCATATAGGCTTTCATATAGATTTGAACTATTATCTAATGACTAAATGGTTTTAAACAATTGCTATTGTAAAATAAAGGATAGCTTCCCAAAGTTTCCCACAGCAAACAATTTCTTTAAAAAATAATTTTCCATGACTTTTAAATTGAAAACTAAAATGACGACTTCTGCATGTCTACTGCGACAAAAATCATAACTTTCCTGTTTTGTTTTTCTATGAAGAAAAACAATCAGCCTTATTCATGATCATAGAACCTAATGATGAAAGAGTCCTACTTCCCTATCAGAACAAGATTGTTCTCTGTAGCACTTTCTAATGTTTTGACCAGATTTTTGCTTACCAAGCAATAGAGAGCTTATTAGACTCTGGAAAAGTCTCTCATCAGGAACTTTTCCCTGATGCCCAGTCAAAAGATCAGGCCATTCCCCTCCATCCCAACCAGCATCCGGTCCATACCATGGGTTCTCTCTTGCCTTGACTATGTTAAACTGTTCCTTGGATTTCCCGCTTGCATCTTTTCACTCCCAACATGTTACTGCTAAGATAATTTTCCTTACTAAGAGTAAATTCCTAGTTGACTCCTTATACGGAGTATACAATTGCATTTTATAGTTCATAGTAGATGTCCTACCTTTACATAGTCACTAAAATCTACACAAGTTTCAGATGTGCAATGGACAGGAAATACGCAATAAAAGATCTATGAATATAGGGAACAATTCTTTATTGGGAATTATGTGTAATTCTTTATCTACACACAGAACCAATTACCTAATTTCTGAACGCCAAGCACTCAGTTATTTTGCACAGTAACAGCTCAGATTTCTTTTTGCTATGGTAAAGTGAACACTTTATACCATATTCCACTAGTGTGTTTTGTCATTCATTAGCTTGCAACATTAACACTACTCATCACACACATATCCCATGTCACATTAATGACAACTCCATAAACTTTGAATTTAACAAAAAAGATAAAATGTTCAACTGTGACTATTAACACATCCACTCTGCGAACAAAACAATCTAGATACGTACCCCAAAAATTAACATTTACAGCTATTCTATCGGACAACAATTACTGAAGATAATTAAACAAAATTAAAATGACATATTATATAGAAATCTAAAGACGTAAGGTTTTTAAAATTGTTTTGATACTTATCTTGCATCTAAGAACAAGTTCACTCATCATGAAAAATAACTACATCAAGATCCCATGGGCAAACTTCTATGCATACGTGGAGCCCCAGTGACTTCACCAGGACTTCATGCCAGCACATCTGTCTACCTACAGTGATCAATTAACTTGATTGGAGCCTAAATTATCATTTTTCTTTGTGTCACCCAGTGCACCTTGTGCTATCTGTGTTTTAGACTAACTCCTTGCAGTAGAGACTGTCAGCTCTCCATCTTTCAATGTTTACTGATAAATGATAAAAAGAAATGAGTTAATAGATTTCAAATCGACCAAGACTTCTTAGTTTCTCATTTATATTACTAACTGTATATATATTATTATTAGCTGTAAATATATATACATATTGTATATGTACTATAAGCTGTAAAATGGAAAATTCATGTTAGCATTATATATGTAATGCTATAATTTAAGAATTCACCTCAGTGACTCCTTTAAATGACAGGTCACCAATATTGTAAACACATATTTAACCCTTTTAAAATTGTGTATTATTAATCTAACAGACCTTTAAGTTCTTAAAGTTAGTCTAATAAAAATATCACCTCATTCATCTTGGCTCTCAAATATATTTTAGACATTTAAAGATTCTACCCAGTACATCAATAATTAAGTATTTTTACTTTTTTTTTTATTTGAAAAGCCTTGATTCTCTTTTCCCTTGCTATGTTGTCTTTCCACCTGCTGTTTATTATTTTTAAAAAATGTCTGCAATATGGCATGGGGGAGGTTTATTTTGTGGAGGTTAATAGCATGGGTAAGCAGGTTTGATGACAGGTACACTCTACATCAAAGCCATGTTTCTCTTTCCATATTAGCAATAATGAAAAAAAGATTAGAAGACAGATGCCCCTAGTGTGGCTGACAGCTGTGCTTGCTCAGGACTGTAGCGCCCCATGGGGCTGTTATTTTATCCTTGCGCTTGTGTATGCGCATGTAATGGAGGGATGTAAATAGCAAATTCACTGCACTGGGGGTGGTAGAGGGATGTAAATGGCATTTTACTGCACTGGGGGGTAAGGTGAAGGAGTGTAAGTGACAGTTATCTGTACTAGGGGTGGGGTGGGGTGGACAGGAATAAATGGCCGTCACTGCACGGGGCTGTGGCTGGAGGGGTGTAAACGACATTTCACTGCACGGGCTGTGATGCAGGGGTATAAATGACCACACTGCACGGGGGGGTATGGGTGCATGGAGGGATGCAATGATGCACACGGCGGGGTGGAGGGATGTGACTGACAATTCACTGCACGGCGGCGGGGGATCAGTGCACCGAGGACAGGCTCTGCGGTGTGTCCGGGACGCGCCCTGCCCCGTACCACGACCACGCAGCGCCAAGCGCGGCTGAGGGAGCCTCACCGCCGCCCCGCGCAGGCCAGGCGAGGAGCCGGGCTCCCCCAGGCGCAGGGCGGCGCGCGGGGCCGGGACGTTACCTCCGCCCGGGGCCTCGGTCGGCACCGACCGGCTCTCGACAGGGCAGGGCCAGCAGCCACCGCCCAGGGGCCAAGGCGGCTCCGCCGCGCCCTTTGTCCGACCGCCCCGCTACTTACCCCGTCGCCGGCGGGACTCGGACCCCACGTCCCGGGAGAGGCCCAAGCAGCGGCGGCGGCTCCGAACGCGCTCACCTACGGCCGGCGGCGGCGGCAGCGGCGGCCATCTTCCTCCCCCAGAGCCTCGTCCCCCCTCCCTCCGCGGAGCCGGTCACGTGAGGCCTCCCGTCGCCATGGCCTGTCTGGGCGGTGGGCACGAGGCGGGGCGGCAGCGGGAAGGTGATTGGCCGGGGGCTGCTTCTGTCGGTTACACAGCAACGGTCGAAGCCGGGGGAGGGGGAGGGGCGTTGTCAGCAGCTTCCCGCCTTCAAGAAATTCCCCGTCGACAGACTCCGTCACAAGCCGCCTCAGCGTCCCGGGCTGAGACACCTGCCCGGGGCTGGGGCCAGAGATCTGCCCGCACCCCCTCCCCACCGCCGCTGCCGGCCCTCAGGCTGCACGGAGCGGGCCCCTTGCCCCCGCCCGCCCGCTGGGCCCTGAAGGGAGCGGCCGGCTTAGTGCGCTGGGGCCGGGGCTCCTAACGCTGCCAGCCTAAGCGGGCCCCGGGCCCAGGCTCCGTCTCGTTGGGTGGCCGAGAGGGCCCGTAAGAAAAGCAAGCGGCGAGGCGCTCCTGTGGGCGCCGGCAGCCGGCAGGCTGAGCCGCTCTCCGCATCGCCCAGCCCTGCCCGAGGGACCCGCGACGTGACTTTCATGGCCTCAACCCAGTGACAATCGTCCTGAGCGAGGGGTGGCCGCCCGCTCAGTGCGGCGCAGCGCCGTCCTCCCACGACCCTCGCCCTGGTGTCGGCCTAAAGCAGGCCCTGCAGCTCCACTGCGGGCTTGTCTGGAGTCCAGGTGCTACGGGACTCAATAGAGCAACTTGTGCAACACCCAGGATGGCGGATCCTGAGCATGCTGTAAATACAGACCTGAGTCGTCTTTTGTGTTTTAATCTCGGGAAGAAAGCTGCAGTCCTTGGGCACAGTTCAGCAATCTGCCTTCACAAGGGAGATCAGCGAGACCCTGAGCATGTGTTGTGCTAAAAAGAGCACTCGGGAGCCTTTTAAGGGGAAAAGGCAATATGCCACATTTATTAACAGATACTAAATCAATAATCTTAAACGTATGTGGACATACTCAATAACTGTCTTAAACCTATGCACACACACAAACACACGTGCCCAAACACACCAGGAAATGTTCTCAGGTTGTATAGCTACCAGTCCTTATCGTGGCTTGAGATCACAGCTTGGGTTTGTTGCTGGAGTTCCTGGCTCGTGGCAGCTACCTGGCCAGGGAAGCTGGGCATGAGGAGAGCGGGGTCTTTGTTGGGCGCACACCGACAGTCTTCTTTCATGGTCTGCAGAACAGTTTCTCTCTCCCACAAAAGCCTTGAATCTCACCCAGTCTTTTATAACCTTTTGGCTTCAATTTAACCTTAGGTGTTCTGCTGAGTCACGTCGCTTCTCTGTGTCCCTTGCTTGCTGGACAATAGCAGATGTGAATTTCAGCTCATTCCTGGTGTTTTGATTAAGTTTGCTCTTTTGTTTTCTGAGTGGATTCTTGTGTTGCTTTTTAGGGATGTGTTCACACTTCTTCAGCCATTAGGGTGGACACCACACTTCATCAGGACAAGCTGGCAGTTTGGGTCTGGTTCACACATACAAACACCTCCCATTCATACCTTGTTCAGATAACATTACTTATTCATCTAAAAGTTTAGAAAGAGTTTTGTACAAGATGGAGTACATTTGGTCAAAATGGAGTTTTGCATTTACAATATGGAGTATGGCTGAGGGGAGTTCAAATATTACAAACAGATTCTACAGGCTTACAATTTTATTCCTACACATGTGGGCAAGACTCACCAGCCAGACACCCGAAAAGAATTCTCTGTAGTAACTCAGAACTCACCACATCTAACATCCCATTATAGTCCATTGGGCGTGTTTACCACTAATAATCAAAGATTAGTTAATTGCCAAATAGGGCTGTAACATCCCCTCTATAAACTTATCAAGCTCACCCTTTAAGCCAGCTAGGTTTTTTTGTCTCCACTGCTCCCCTTGGAAGGCTGTTCTAGAACTTCACTTCTCTGATGGTTAGAAACCTTCATCTAATTTCAAGTCTAAATATCCTGGTGGTCAGTTTATATTCATTAGTTCTTGTGTTCACATTGGTGCTGAACTTAAATAATTTTTCTCGCTTGCTGGGATTTATGATCCCTCTGATTTATTTATAGAGAGCAATCATATCTCCCTTCAGCTTTCTTTTGGTTAGGCTAAGCAAGCCAAGCTCTTTTGAGTCTCCTCTCATAAGACAGGTTTTCTATTCCTTGGATCATCCTAATAGCCCTTCTCTGCACCTGTTCCAGTTTGAATTCATTTTTCTTAAACATGGGGGACCAGAACTGCACACAGTTCTAGATGAGGTCTGCTAGTCCCATTAGTTGAGTTAGAGTTTTTCTACACTCGCACGTATGCTGGCAAAACCTCTATCTCTCAGGAGTGTGAAAAAAAACCCACTCTGAGCAGCATAAATTTTGCCAGCATAAATGGAAGTGTAGGGCAGCCTTATGTCACCCAGAAAGCTCTCACACTGACATAGCTACCACCCCTTCTTTAGGTTGTTTTATTATGTTGCCAAGAGAGTTCTCTGAGCTTTATGGAGTTTCAAACACTTCCCAGACATATTTAGCTCTTTTCACAACCAAGTCTTTAATTCTTTGTCTGCATCCAAGTAGTTGGAGGAGTTTTCTAGTTTATCCAAAATGGTTGCTTCTAAAATAATCTCCAACTTCATTCCTACTCCCCACAATCCCTTTTCCAATTTGTCCTCACCTTCTGGGATCTCCACAACTTTGTCCTAACTTTACATACTTTCTGATCTCTTTTGCTCTCAGTACTTCTCCAATCCAGTTTAAAAGACTATACCCTCCCTCCCCATATTCAGTTCTCTTTCCTTTCATGCTGCCTCCTACTCTTGGAACTGCCTTTCTTCCCCTGCTTCATACAGAATAAAATCCTGACTCCACAGAAGTCAATGGCAGCCTTCCACAGCCTTCCAGTGGGGCCAGGATTTCATCCAGTGTTGTACCGAGGGTCTCAAGCCCCTAGGGGCCAAGGCTGCATGTGTGGCTCCCCACAACCTCTCACACCCCGCCGCACAGGGCAGGAGGTGTCTCCAACTCCCGCAAGACTGTGCTGCCCTGAGGGGTCTATACCTGTGGAGGGGGTGGGGAAAACACATCACTTATCTCCTGCGTGGGGGCAGCGGAATCCAGCTCTGGCCAGTCTCCGCCACCCCTCCCACACTTATCCACAGCGTGGCACATGCCTCTCCACTTCCAGCCAGGGGGGTAGCAAGAGAAGAAGACTCCTCCTGGTCACCTACAGCTGCCTGCCTCCCCGCCTGTCCCTGGACTCCATCCAGCCGCCCCTCAACGTCTTGCACCCTCGGTCCCACCCTTTGCACATCATGAAGTGCCCGGGCTGGTGCACCTGTCCAGGCTGGCACCCAGGGGCCTGGCCCATCCCCCACCCTTGAGTATGCCATTGATTTCACCCTCTGTGTCATCCTTCTTCAATTCCACTTTTTATAAAGCCTTTAAACACTAATCTCATAACAAACATCCCAACATCATCTTGAATATGTTATATCATCCAGGGTACATTTGTCTGAGCTAGACTGGAACTGTTCTCATACATGCATCCTGGAGATGAATGCATGGCTGCATGAGCTGGGTTCCACCTAACCAAGAAGGGAAAAGGCATCTTTGTACACCAACTCACCAATTGCTATGCCTGATAGAAATAAATGGGCTTACGAAGGGAAGGCGATGTTTACCAGGACCCTCCTTCCCAAAGGCTCTTTCCCCAGACTCCGTGTCTATCACCAGTGGCAGATTTGCCTTCCTAATGTATGACACACTATAACTGGTTAAATTAAATTAATTAACATAATAGCTTGGTGGTTATTACCAATGTGGCCTGAAGCCAAGACCCAAATCAATAAGAGTGGGTTTTAACAAACAATAAACATATACATCTCCATTCCTTTAGGTCAGCGGTTCTCAACCTGTGGGAAATACATATTTCCGATGGCTTTAGCCGCTGAGAAGTCGCGCTACAATCTGTAGCAGCGCTATTCAGCTGGAACGCACACCGTTATGGATGCGCGTTCCAAACTGAATGCCTGCGTGCATGCGCAGATGTGATTGCATTATCCGTCCGGGGCCTAAGGGGCGGGGGAACGCTCCACAGTCCATAGCAGCGCATTACGTGTGTCCGGCGCTTGCTGACGTCATCAGTGGGCGGACGCAGCAAGCGCCGGAGGACAGAAGCCTAGGAGGCGGAGAGCCAAGAGAGCCTGCGAGACAGCCTGCTGGTGTAAAAAAGGTTAATAATGTAAAAACAGTACACACACCATACACACAATACTGTGTAAGTGTAAGCTGCTTTGTGTGTAATCATTATACAGTACACAAAGCAGCTTACACTTACACAAAGCACCATACATTTACACAGTGTGAACTACATCGGTCTTATACTATAAGAGACCACTATAAGATGTAGTCTTATGTCCGAATCATAACTGTAGCAAAATTACAGTTATGTCCGAATCATAACTGTAGCAAAATTACAGTTTTGAAGTAGCCACCAAAATTATTTTTTGGTTTGGGGTCACCGCAATATGAGGAACTGTATTGCGGGGTCACGGCATTAGAAAGGTTGAGAACCACTGCTTTAGGTGAAGGGAACCAAGGAACAGGAATGAGGGCAGAAGGAGAGCTGCAAACAGGAACTAGGACACTGACCGAAAGACACCAGGACCTTGGATGCATGAAGCAGGTAACAGGAACAAATCAGGATTCTTTGGTAACAGGTAAGTCATTTCTTCAATTTTTCTATCTTGACTGGATGTTGCAGGATAAGTATGGATGACTATGTCTAGGGCAGACAGCCATGAGTGCTGTCTGCACAGTTCTTTTATAGTACACTGTCTCTAGGCAGCTTAAATGTTCACATGACACCTCCTGCCTACCCTTTTCCTATCTTTTGTGGAGAAGGGCTCCAATTATCATGGAAGAAAGGAAAACAATATGGAGTCCAAACAATAACCTGCAGTAAAACAAAATGCTAACCAAGATTTTACCTTACCAAACCTTGTGAGGAGGGCTTTGAACTAGGTTCAGAGGGGGCAGGTGACAAATGCCCCTGGGTACATATAAAAAAGGTGATCTTAAAGGGTTAGTGCTGGAGATAGAGAGGGAGTGGAAAATTACAGTAGGTGGACAAGGCATTCCTAGAACAAATTAACAGATATAGCTCGGATTTTTTTAAAACCTTTTAATATTTTTGTTGCTCTCTTCTGGACTCTACCATTTGTCAACAGTTTCGTAGCTGAGGCCTCGCCAGTGGCAAGTAGTGTGGAACAATTATTTCCCATGTGTTTGTTACTTATGACCCTTTTGTTAATACACCCCAGAATAACATTAGCCTTTTTTGTAACTGCATCACATTTTTGGCTCATGTTCAATGTGTGATCCACTATAACCTGAAGATTTTTTTAGCTGTGCTGCTGCCTAGCCAATTATTCCCATTTTGTAATAATGCATTGGATTTTTCCCTCCTAGTGAAATGTACTTTGCACTTGTCTTTACTGAATTTCATCTTGTCAGTTTCAGATTAATTCTCCAATTTGTCAAGGTCATTTCAAATTCTAATCTTGTGTCTCAAAGCATTTGCAACCCTCCTACCTTGGTGTAATCTGCAAATACTCTCTATTCCATTACTAAGTTATTAATGAAAATACTGAATAATACTGGACCCAGAACTACAGGACCTGACAACATATGTGTCCCAGTTTGACAGCAAATGATTGATAACTACTCTTTTGAGTTCCAGAGGGGTAGTCATGTTAAGTCTACAGGACTCTCGTTGTTTTTATTCTTTTGAGTAGTCTTTTGACCAGTTTTGCACCCACTTTAATATAATTTCATTTAGCTCTAGTTTGCTTATGAGATTGTCATGTGCAACTGTATTAAAAACCCTACTAAAAAAAATCAAGATACTTCATGTCTACTGCTTCCCTCCTACCCACTAGGCCAGGAATCCCCTAAAAGAAGGACATTATATGGTTTAGCATGACTGGGTTTTGACAAATCCATGCTGGCTATTCCTTATAATCCTATTACCCTCTAGGTGCTTACGAATTGTTTATGTAATACAATATTCCAGTATCTTTCCCTGGGGCACTCCACTGTGTTCCTATGTCCTATAGTCCTAAATCCTATGTCCTAAGTCCTGTATTCCTATGTCTATAAGTTGGATTTCATTATGTCTGAGGTGGAAACAGTATGCCTTTGAACATTACCAATGGTATTGCTTACTTTGTACAATAACATATATTGGCAAAGACCAACTTTTGTCCAAAGTCCAATGCTTTAAATATTGTTCTTAGCCAACAAGGGCTGGGTAAATCCTCACATTGGAATCCTAATACTAGAGCAAAAACTGCTAAAATAAAGCTTTGATGCATGAGAAATGCATTTTACCAATCCTATTTCGTTGGGGTGGGTGAACCAAATAAGCATTTTGTTGAACAACGTGAATGTTAAGCCACTTGAGTGAGGCTGTTTGCAAATCAAGCTGAAGTATTTGGGTTGCTGGATATTCAGGAATATATATATCTATGTGTTGAGAGGGAGATTTCAAAGTCTTGTGAGAGCATCATCCAACCAATCAGTTCTAGATTTGGAGCAGCCTTACAAAATTATCCACACCCACCCTTGGTTTGGAGGTAATTACCAAAAGTGTGTTAAATTATTTTTGAGAGAGACAAGGTAGGTGAGATAATCTTTTACTGGAGCAACAGCTTTTGGTGAGAGACAAGCTTTTAACCTTACACAGAGCTCTTCTTCAGCTCTAGAAAACTTAACTTGGTGTCACAGCTAAATGGAACATGTTATTTAGCATACGTAATTAAAACATATTATAAGATGCAGTGATGTTGTAGGGATGATGTTCATCCCAGGATAATAAAGAGACAAGATGTGTGAAGTAATATATTTTATTGGACTAACTTCTGTTGGTGAGAGAGAAGCTTTTTTCGAGTTTACACAGAACTCTTCTTCAGGTAAGTTTCCCACACCTGAAGAAGAGCTCTGTATTGTTGTAACAGACTTCTATAGGGCCTGTGATGTATATGTGCCCTGAGGTCATTTTTGAGTAATTGCATACCAACATAGAAGTTGCTCAAGCAACAATGGCAAATGTCACAAAAAACAAGCTGTTTCCGAAAGTTTGGTGATCAGGAAGTCAAAGCTGGTCAACAGGATGAGGCCTGTTGACAGTGAAAAAACAGAGAATCTGTCCAGCAACAGTGGGCACCCCAAGGCTTGTAACTAGCCACTGGAGGGCAAAAAGTTCCCTCAGAGGCGTGGGACTTGCTGGTTGGACAGTAGCCAAAACGTCACAATTGGTTTAAGAAAGCAATATGCTGGGGTGGAGAAATATATAAGGTTGTCAGGAGAGAGGCAAATTGGACGAGCCACGCATTACAAGGGGTGCATCAGAATTGCACTGCAAAGATGGCTTGATCAACCATCATTGCCTCTCCCCAGCTTGCTGCTCAAGAAAGTATAGGGCATTAGAGCTGGTAACCAGGGTGTGATTGTGATAGAGGTTTCACCTGGAGGAAAAACCGGGAATGTAAAAAAGAGTAAGGAAATTTGGCCATAAACTTTTATTGTTTTTGTTGCAACTGAGTTCATCCATCTATGTGGTAAGTATTAATCAAATGTTGTTTAGTTGTAAGTAAGTCTTTAAGTATCTGTTTAGTGTATTTGTGTTAGTATGATTAGCTGTTTAAATTATAACTTAAGTGTTAAGTTTTAAGTTTAAGGAATTGTGAAAGGATAAGGGGAGACAACTTGTGATAGAGAGAAAACCCTCAGTAAATAGTGAATTTGAATTGAACAGAGAACGTGTGTCATTGAATGATGAATGATAGATTTATGAGCCGTTGACCAAATCTTGGACTAAGACTGGTTTCAGCCGCTCTCATCTGTCCACAAGTTGGTTGGGTGAATAGCAAGGGGGGCCTGTCTGAACCTAGTGACTCAACGGACAAGTGGAGTGACTGCAGCCACAAGGCTACCCTTTCCCCTTCCCTAACTCATGAGCCTTTGTAACACCGTTGCTCAATACAGCTCCTGTGACTTCAAAGGATTCCCTCTGTCTGTCTGCCTTTCCTCACTCCTCCCGCTAAATAAGCGTTCCGTTATCGGATTAATTCACCGCATCAGTATCACGGGCTGAATAGAAACGGTGCGGACCCCTCAATCAGTCAAACCTGAGCAAGGTGTATGACTGTATGTGTAAGTGTGTTTTGAGAAATTAATCCCTTTAGGAAAATCCAACTGTCTTCAAGCAAGGGAAAAAAAGAAGAAGAAAAAAACCCACAGTAAGCCATAAAACTGTCACCGGGCTGTAAACGGAAGTTTACCTGATAAGAAATCCTTCCTCCCTCCTTCACCCTCTCTTCTCCAGCCTCCCCTCCCCCCAAGCAAGGAATACAAACGAACCAAGACAGGAGTTTTTTAACCCCTTGTCACCACATGTATAAGCTCTAAAACTTCTCTCTCTCACCAATAGAAGTTGGTCCAATAAAAATACTACCTTAACCACCTGGTCTCTCACATATGGTACGAGACCATTCAAGGTGAAATGACCAGTTAACACCTCTGCAGTCACATGACAAAAGAAAAGGGGGGAGGGTTGCTAATGTGTTACAGATTGTTGTAAATGAGCCATAAAACCAGTGTTCATTCAATAGTATAGTGATTGTCTTATTTCACCCACATGTGAAAGATATTTCACTCTAGTATCCTGGGTCCAACATTGCTACAACAATACTAGAAACTTCTCTTTTGGGGGGCTCATTTTCTCTAATCCCTACACAGCAAATGAGAGGCCAGTTGATTTTGTGTCCTGTCTGGTACATTTTTATGACAGCTTTGCAAAGCTCAATGGTCTGTGGGAATGCTGGATGGGATGGGAACTGAGTTACTGCAGAGAAATCTTTTTTGGGTGCTGGCTGGTGAGTCTTGCCCACATGCTCAGGGTTTAGCTGATCGCCATATTTGGGGTCGGGAAGGAATTTTCCTCCGGGGCGGATTGGCAGGGGCCACGGAGGTTTTTCGCCTTCCTCTGCAGCGTGGGGCATGGGTCGCTTGCTGGTGGATTCCCTGCAGCTTGAGGTCTTCAAATCACATTTTTGAGGATTTCAATAACTCAGTCATGGGTTCGGGGTTGTTATAAATGTGTATGGGTAGGGTTTTGTGGCCTGCTTTGTGCGGGAGGTCAGACTAGATGATCATATTGGTCCCTTCTGACCTATGAGTCTATGAGTCTATGAGCTGATTTAGGCTCCGTCATGTAATTCACTTTTTTTGAAGTCATTCCTAACTCATTTGGGGCAGTGGCTGGGGGAAGTGTATCTCTGCCCCGTAGTCTTATTACTGTGAACTTTACACACACCATAAAAACTAAATTGTTACATATATATTATAAAAACACACACTTTTCCCCCCGTTATTGTGATCCTATTACCAGTCTTCTAATCATGTGTCTTGTCCACTCAATGTTGACTGAATCCCTTTGCCATTACCTCTTCCTAAAGAATACACAGATACCCAGTGAAAAAACTCAGTTCTTTCTCACTATTTCTGTGAGGCTGGTGTTGATACCACCCTAATTACACTATCCATCATAGCTCACATTTTATTCCTGTATACTGTACCATTTTTCCAAAGCCAAATATTCCTAAATAGACAGCCCTTAATATTCAGTTTGAATTAAATTATTATTTGGAGGCTCTTCATCCATCCCTACTATTCCTTAATTATTATTTTTAACATTGTTAGATAGTCTAACTGTAGTGTTGAATAGTTCAGGTGTCAGAGGTGTGATCTTCTGCTGAAGAAAGCATTTCTTTTTTAGCAAAGGGTCTGCTTAGCTTGTTAAATCTTCTGGTTTGCTGCAGTGCACTGAATAATTTTACTACTTAGTAGTTATTTAAGACACCAATGAAATTAGCAAAACAAATTCAAATTCTTTAAACTACTGTTTAATCAGATTTTAAAGACACAAATTAGAAAACATTTATAGGCAAGTTAAAAACACCTTTAAAACATAACAGCTTGCTACCTGTGCAGCAGTGCTGAGACAAATTAGAAATGAGTATTAAAATATCACATCACAGTGTAACTAACACAGTGGTATTTTAATTTACCATACACCAAGATCTAGGTTTATGGATCTGTTGAAAAATAACACTTTTTAAAAAATATATATTTTGGAATAATAAAAATGAAATTCACAGACAATGCATTATATTCTGAGCCAGAAAAGGCAAGTTGAGGAATACTCATAACTATCCACTTTTAGGGATGTTTTCTCATTTTGATGTGTGGGTATTTTTCTGCTCTGAGGTAAAAAAAAATACCCTTGAATGTGTAACCAAGACAGGAAAGAACTAAATTTCTTATTTTGAATTCTTAAATTGAATAATTTATTACATCTTATATTGTTTGTATAATGCTATGTTCACCCATCTTGACTTAAACTAGTTTCCATTCAGTACATTTGGAATTTTCTTTTCTAACTGATCTAAAATACTCTTGCGGTCTGGAGTTTAAAAATAATTACCTAGTCACTATTGAATCACATGAAACTTTTTGTCACTGTAAGACACGTCAGAAGACTCTTCATAGAAATAGTCAATATCACTGGACAAGAAAAAGTGTATGAAATGAGAACTTGTTAAAAAAAGTTGAGAAATGATAAATGCATAAAAAGGCAAAAAAGATGTGTAGGCAAATATACTTTTCTTTAACCCATTGTGACAAAATGTTGCTGCACCATTGATATGCAATGCTGTGCTGTTTTGAGATCTCCAGTAGTGGGCACTCTGTTTCATTAAGCTCTGATTGTAATGTGTTGAACATATAAACCCTTTTCAGGGTTTGGAATGAAAAGAGTTAAAATTCTAACCCTGAGCAAAGGATGAACCTCAGGTGTGCGCTCACACTGTAAATTTTGGTCTGAACCATGTCACGAATCCACGTTGGATGATTCTTCCTGACTCAGTCTAGTTCCTATGCCAGGTCAGCATCTCAGTGAATTAAAACATTTTCTCCAAAATCTCCTTTCCTTATTCACTTCCCTTCTCTGATGGAGCAATTGGAAAAGGGTCCATCTAAAAACAACCCTGCATTGTCTTTGAATATTGAACTTTGGCTATGTGAAGTCAAATTTTGTTTTCAAAGATTGGCTGCAGGAAATCTTTAAGTGGAGATTGTTTTGAAACTCCAGCAGAGACCTTTACTTTGCATTTGGATTCTGGCCTAACAGTTATATTTTCACTTTAGGATACTGGCCAGGAAACAATTCCTGCCACAGCCCATCAAGCCCTTTCATACACAATACATTTTATTCAGACACTTAATGTGACTGACATTCTGAGTGTAATTTATCTTTTCTTTGAAGTAGCTGAATGAAAACAGAACTTAATCCAGTGGTGTACAATAGATGCTTTAAGGGGACAAACTAATCTTGTGGAAATAATTATACAGACACTTAAATATGGTTATGTACACCACAGACCATAACAGTTTCTCGGTCAACAGTGTCAAGTTTTAACAATTTTTATAAGAATATACACATTAAATTTATGAAAATGTCATTTAAAAACTTTCAAAATAATAAATCAGGCCTAATTCATTGAAGATTACTAGCCCAGAGAAGGATAAAAGAGGATGAACTGGCTAACCTACATCTGTTTGCTTACTTTTGCACACTTCTGTAATCAAAATGCTTCCAAAAGAATTTTTAAAATACTGTTAAAAGGGATGCAAATAGATAGGCTTGAAATTTGGGTTTTGGTAACCAAACAAATTACATAAATCTAATCTGCAAACAATTCTATGCAATTAAAAGATTAAAAAGTAGTTTTATAAAACATGCTTTGCAGTTTTTCTGTTTGAAACACTGAGTCATTGGGGTAGGACCCAATTTAGCAATGTACTTACGTACCTGCTTAAGTCCACCCCTATTTGACACAAAATTTAGGTACATTCTTCACCTCAAGCAAACATTGACTTCAGTTGGATTTAAGCACATATAGCTAAGTGCTGTGCTGAATAGGGATGGAGTTAAGCACATATCGGAGCAAAGCATGTACTTAAGTGCTATACTGAACTGGAATCCTAATTCATGAGAACTATGGATGTAAAAAGTATCTGCATTTAAATTGCAAATTTTTCATTGTAATTTTGTAAAATTGGTCAATTTTCAGGAAACTGCAAAATTTCAATTTTTCTCTTGAAAATGCATGTTTTTAAGCAAAAATCTTTAAGTTTTCAAGGCTGTTTTCAGATGACCCCAATGAGAATTAGAAAAATTAAACAGACCAGGGTACTTATATTGTAAATATGAAGAGAAATGTGAAAGTAAATATTGTAAATGTTGATGGAAGAATTACATGGTACATTTAAATTTCTTTATGTTTTAATATAAGGCCAGGTTTTTAAAGTGAGGTGTGGGTATATTTATACATATGAGCTATTCGAATATTTGCATGCACACATGAAGGATATATAGCCATATGTGTATGCTGATTCACAGTTTGTGCAGTGAATCCTTGACCACACTGAAGTCAATGGGAGTTTTGCCAATGACTTCAAGAAGGCCAGGTATTTGCGTACCTAGGCCTTGTCTTTACTTAAAAGTTCTACCACTTTAACTATATCAGTATTATTAATGTGGTATAACTATCCTTACTGTGGATGCGGTTACACTGGTATAAATGTGCTTATACTGGTATGGCTTATTTCCCTAGCGGCAGGGGAATAAACTACACTGATATAAGCACCTTTATATAAACTAGCAATATAACGGAGTCTACACTAGGGGTTATACCACATACATATTTTGGTAAAATATTCACACCATTAACCAAAATGGTTATACCAATACAAAATCTGCATATAGATCAGGGCACATGCAATTATTTATATGCACCTCTTTTTGAAAATGTTCTCCTTAAGTTGTTATTTGAAACACAGACAAGACCAATTAAAAACGAATTTTTCCACTTCACTTGCGCTGAAATCTTATGATAGACATTTCTCCAACTGACACCTATGACTAAAAAAAACTCCTGAATAAAAAAGGCTTTATAAAAATATTAGAAACTGGCAGATCTTTCATCAGTAGTAGGCACCACTCAAACTGTTCTTCTTTATATTTCTTTTCTTCTATGAATGCATGTGTAAAATGTTAAAAATAATTAGTGAACAATTATGAGGAATACAACATTTAAAAATGAACATTAGCTCTTCATTAAGTGCCCAGAACTGTCCTCAATATGCAAGTGTAAAGCACTGTAAAATTACAAATAAGGATCTGTTATATTTAGCCCTCATAAAATGTCAGATTGGAATCCCATATACTTCTTCATCTAATGCACATATGAAGTGGTAAATAAAATGAGACTGAATATTTAAAAGCAGGTTACTTTTGTATCTGATATACTTCAAATATCTTTTTAAAGATTATAATATTACAACAGTGACCTTAAAATGATTGTATAATCATTTTAAGTGAAATGCTGTACTTAAATATTTCTTATAGGAATAATCTTTAAATAATAACATTTACTGTTCTTGAATTTAATTAAAATCGCAAACAGGATTTGGTGCAGTATTTTCCATTTGTTACAGCGAAGCAAGTAACATAAAGCAGAGAAAGCAATAGTATAACCATGAAGGCTGAATACTGCCCTGAGATAAATACATGCAATTCCCATTGCAATCAGTAGAAGGTACTCGCATCCGAGAGCAGAATTTGGCCCTATGTATTTTCATGTTCACAAATAAGCACATTACAAAGACATAAAACTCTAAGGGCACTAATTCTACCTAACACTAAAGAGATGCCCTTTGTTTCTTATGCAGCAATGGCAACATCTGCAGAATTTCAAAATTCCAAATTGGAATTAAAAGTGATAATTATAACATTAAATGCAGAAGCAGAGAGCTATATCCAATTTAAAGCTAGGAATCTTGTGGGTGGTTCTCAATTGATGCATGTATGTAGTTGCTTAGCTATATATACTCCCTCATATCCAAGTCTTAAAATGAGATTTTATCTATGCCAATATCCCAGGAAGGACCAGCCGAAATTGTATTTCCATCAGAAGCCTGTTTAATTCTGTGAATTCTTTCTTTTACAGGATGTTCACTCTGTTACTGCAATTGCACAACTAATTACAAATGCCTTTTTAACTTTGATGATGTCTACTGGCTTGTGTACCAAAAGAGAGTATCAGATTACTAAGGGAGAAAGTGACATTTTGATTTGAGGCTTACAAATATAGATTATATTGCACTGGCATCCAGGAAATCTGTTTGCTTATGTAATAATGCTACCTGTAGATATGTAAATGAAGTGCCAGGTTAGACTCTATGCCTTTTGGGAGAAGGTAGGGGTCCTGAAGGAGAGGGACCAGCTCAGCAAGAACAGAAAGAGACAAACCAAAAGTGTGTATAATGCTGACTAGTCTCTTGTTTAGTCTGATATCCTTTCAGGAAAAGAAATGCAAGCAATGTTACAGATGTATGGGTAAGACCCTTACCTTTTTCTGTATGGAACAGGGCCGTGCACAGGAATAAAAATTTTAGCCACTTTTGGAGAGAGACTTTCTGTGCTCGCCCCCCTCAAGAGAGAGGGAACTGGCTCTCCCTTCACAGCCAGAAGAGCTGGCTCTCCCCTCGCAGCCCCAGGGCCAAACAAGCTGTCATCTCCCACCGCAGCCTGGGGCTTGAGGAGCTGACTCTCTTCATGCCCAGAGGATTTCTGTGCCACCGACTGGGAGGGCCCCATGCCCCTGCTTTCCCCCATGTGCGCACACCCCTGCTGTGGAAGAAGAGATCAGCCTGCAATTAGCTATATACAACATGAAAAGATAAACCTGTCTGGAAAAAGTATGTTCTGATCACCATAACCGAGTGGGTGGAGTGGTCTGTTTGCATAATCAAAGCAGGCGTTTACAGACCTGTTCATATTCTTGTAAGGGTGATCACTTTCAGTTACACTGACTATCAGTATCCCAACCCTTTTCAAAATAGAGTTAACTGCTCTCAGGGTACGTCTACACTGCAATAAAAGACCTGTGGCATGGCTGCAGCTGGCCCAGGTCAGCTGACTCAGGTTTACAAGGCTCAGGCTGCAGAACTGTCCAATTGCTGTGTACGTGTTCAGGCTTGGGCTGGAGTCAAAGCTCTGAGACTCTCCCCTCTTGTGGAGTCTCAGTGCCTGGGCTCCAGCCTGACCCTGAACAGCTACAGCGCAGTTTTATAGCACCTCAGCATGCGTCTTGCAAACTGGAATCACCTGACCCATGCCAGCCATGACTCTTTTACTGCAGTGTCACTATATCCTGAGACACCATGAGAGGGGAGCGACTCAGAGCCCGGGCTCCAGCCCGATCCTGAACACCTACACTGTTGTTTTAGCCCTGCAACCTGAGCCCCACAAGCCTGAGTCAGCTGACCTGGGCTTACAGTCAGTGCCATGGGTTTTTTAGCATAGTGTAGATACATCCAGGTTATACTCAGTTCTGCCTAGCTCTATGGATTGATGAATGTGTGCTAATTTCCGTAGACAGGAGAGGCTTGTCTTCATCTTCCTGAAATGTTGAGAAGAGTGCCAAAGCCCAGATCCTGAAGTTTCCAAGCAAGAAAAACATAATTCTGATTCGACTCACAAGTAGGTTCTGTGAAAACTGAGCTGAAGAAGCCTTCTGACATTTAGATGATGAGAAGACTGTATGTTTTCTTGTTAGTGTTCCTAAAAGCCCAAAACTGCTTTTTTAATACTGATTCACAATATTCAGTGAACTAACATTGTAATATGCACACCGAAGAAGTTTTTAAGGGTCCAAAATAATAATCAAGAAATGTATCACTCACCTCATTTGTATGCTATTGTTTGATAATAAGTTTCATTAGTTTTCCTCTGGCATTTTTTGTATAACTTTTAAAGTTAAAACAACATGTGGATAAACAGTTTGCATTTACTAAAAATCATATGAAAATAATACAGAATATAAGCAAATAAAAACATAGCCCTTTAAACACATTTTTTTCTCTAGCAGAGGCCATCATCACAATAAATGGTCTGTTACAGATATAATCACATTACTCCCTTGATATAATTTCAAAATGAAATGTCAAGTCTCTCATACCCAAACATTGCTTTCTCTCGTAATCTTACCTAAAAGTGTAGTGTGAATTCTGCATCTGAAATCTTAACTTAATTTTTGTAAAAAAGCTTTTCTTAAAGCCCACAAGCATTTTGGGGTTAAGAGCCATGAATTACCAAGATAAAGCATACTGTGCCTGGTTGACATAGAATTTTGTCTTTTGTTTTCGATTTACCTTGAGATTGTAACTCAAGTTATCTGGCTATATTTATTTGATATTATAAGCACCTTCAACTAACCATTTTATGTCTGAGAAACCTCAGAGTGACTTCTTAAAGATTAAAAAGTCACTATTTGTAAAATGTTTAAATGCTAGAATAAGGAACTCCGGTATGTACGGGTAAGAAGCACTTTCACTGAAAGCCTGGTGGCTTGCACAGTGTCTTCCTATGGCTGCCATTTTGTCTCTAGCTTCAAAGTCCACTTAGTGTTTTTAAAAACAACAAAATAAAATAAACTTAGAACAGAGCTATTAGCCCTGGAAAAAAAGGTGACTCTTTAGTTTTAAAAAAATCCTTTCAGAAGGGGTCTTTGTAATTAGACTCTCTTTATGAAACTAAGCTATAATTTGGCATCAGTTCAGTTCTGCAACGTAATGTTTGAGATCTAAGAAAACCCTCCAAATACTGAGATGTTTATTGCAATTCCTTTTTAAAGACTGACAACCTTTCAACAATTTCCCACTTAACAGTCCTGTCTTTTTTTTAAAAAAAACAGCACCCAACAATATAATGCTTTCTACATAATATTAAACATGAAATTACCACTTAGAAACAATATTTCAGTAGATAGAGGGTTTAAGGCAAGTCATTCATTTGGAAAAGTTAATTTCCATATGTTAATCTAGATTGACACGGCTGTTTTCCACCCTATCAGTGCCTTGGAATACACAACGTACATTCAGCAAAGGGGCACACGTCTGACCCTCTGGATATACGTTGTAAGTCCTGAGTGCCCATTGAAATAATGGTAATATTGACATGACCCACAGGGACATGGCACGGGAGGGGTTAATTTGCTTTGTTTCCAGTCTTACTATTGTATGTGATATTTCCTAGGTAATAGCATTCTTTTCTTACTAAACACCTTTGCAAACAAATACAAACCCCTTTAAAAGGTGCTAAAAATGGGTTTTGAAAACATACAAAATATATTCATCATAGAATTTCCCAATCATTGTTTTAGTGCTGGATATCTGCAGGTTATTTCTTGTTTCTGACTAAAACTATTATTTGATGTGGAATAACTGTTCTGTCCCAAAACATTCTCTTCTTCCTCTAGCTTTTTGGACCACGAGGCCTGGATGCTTTCCCGTTCTATACTTCCTTTTTGAGTTCTTTTCAATGGCAATACCAACAACACTAAGATGCAGGCAATGTGAAGACAGAAATACCAGGAGCTAAACAAAGAAGAAGAAAAATTTATCAGAACTCTGACCACCTGACTGTCAAAAGGCCCCCTTACATAGACAGTTTGCTGTATATATGATATTTAGCAGCAAGGCATTACCATTTCCATTAGCATTCTTTCACATATATTTTATTGTATTGGACAATAGAGTGGGAATCAACAAGAAGAGAAATCTCCCCCCAGTATATTTACTGTTAGAATGTAAAGTAGACAATACTGAACTATTACCAGCTCCAGGGTAAAGTGCTACATTTACCATAGCAAAACTTTATTTTTGGTGACCCTCCACCCCACTATAGATTGTAATGGACACACAACCCAGCTTTGTAGTCGCACATGCCACTGGGTATTTGAAAAGTGTGATTTATTTTGATGTATTCCATACACTGGCAAATGTACTATATTTCATTAATAAAAGAGAAACAGCAGAAACAAAAAATAAAGCAAAAGTGAAAAAATAATAAGCTTGAGCAATGAGAGGTGAAGGGGAAGAATAATGATAGCAAAGAAACTTTAGATCTCATTGGGTTACTGGACTCTCCAGTTGACCAATTCCGTCAACAGGTGTTAAAGCCCTGGTATAGTTCTACTGATACATTATAGTGTGGCTTGATAACCTCCCCAAAGATGGGAGGTTCAAAAGGCTCTCTTGGGTGAGGGAACTACAGGTGGTATTTGGAGCATCTGCAGGGGTGGCCAACCACATAGAAGATGCTTAGATTAAAGTTTAGGCTGTGTTATTTTTGAGTTGCAAATAAAGCCACATCTAAGAATTGGGGTGAGTTTGGACACTAATTGGTGTGCTGCACCAAGGACAGGATAGGGACTAAACCTATTCATATCCACCATGTTTACTAGCTTTAACTGTAGAAAATCCAACATTGGAATTTGAGATCTATCCAAATGTACCATAAGCATACCTTATTGCCAGACTGTGTCCTGAATATAGTTACACATACTATCACTATATATGTGTATGTGCGCACACTCTCTCTCCTCTCTCTCTCTCTCTCTATATATATATATAGTATGATAAACATCTGTGTCACTTTAAAATTGCAAACAAATAATGCAAAGAAAAGGAAGGCTTTTCCTGCTACATTTAAGAGCCTTCTGTAAGGCACGCTCTCTCAAGAAATATACACTTATTTACTTTTTTATGACTGGTTATTCATGAGAGCTACTTTAGGCAGTGGTCACTTACTCCTGTTCTCTGGGCTCCTTGACCCATTATCTAATCTCAGATATGCGCTCTGAATGCTCCTTTTCCACAAAATTCAATAGTACACTTGTATTCTGTGTGTTTAAGGAACTAGGAAAATGGGTCTTTATTTTGTTTTTTCAAACTGAATGACAATTCACTTAATTGGCAAGGCAGTGATCCAAACGCTATATGTATATTCACCATTCAAAAGAGATTTCCTGCCACAAATAATAATTTAACTTGCCTGTGAGTTGAGTGATCTTTTAAAATCCAATAAAGTGTACTTACCTGTAAAACATGAAAGAGGGTTTTACAGAGAGCAGCACAAATGGCACCACTGTGTAACTTATTGCTACTTGAGTTGCTATCCAGGTGATGACATCATAACATAATTTAACAGGGGGAGATTCAGCAAAGTAGTGTCTAATATTGTTTCTCATCTAAAAAAGCAGATAACAGTAAACAGTTTTAGTAACAAAAACATTGTTATTGAGAGCTAGTTTTATTCTATTTTCTTTGTTCCCTTGCCATGGAAGCCCTCAGGCACTGAAGTCTTCTTCTTATCTCCAACCTCTTTCCCCTTCTCACTTTGTCCTCAAGGACAGATAGTGGGTGAGGGTTTCACATGTTTAGTGCTGAAACTAGGAACCTGATGGAAAGGAGACTCCAATGCTGCTGTATACATAAGTCAAAGAATTCATCCAAGAATGCTGCAGCTGCTACAAGTGCCTCCGAAACATACCAGCTCCATTGGCCTACAGTACAGATAGCTTGTTCACCCTGGCCTTCAGCATATCATGCATTATCTGGCCTAAAAAATTAGTATTTTCAACATATATTCATCCAATCTAATTTCAGACTTTTTGTTTTGATTGAAACAGCCTTGTTTTCCAGTGACATCTAATTTTCTGTTAATGTACATTTGTGAATTATATGAAAATAGAACACTTCAACAAAAGTCTCCAGATGGTAAGCTATTTCCATACACTCATTGACAGGATTCAGTCCAAAGCATTAAAAAGCATCCTGTTTGATCTACAGGTAAGATAAATTTTAACTGTGTATTTCAGAAGTCTTATAATGTAATAGTTAATATAACAAGAAACATGAATAACAATGACACACTGCTCCTGTATAGTTCTTTGGGAACCTTCTGTAACCCAGGGACTTCTTGGTGTCAACTGGCAGAGAAAAGATAACAAAAAGATATAAATAAATCTGTGTAACAAAGGGAGGTTGAAGCTGTATTGTTCCATGCTGGAGGAGACTGTAGTGAGATCATCTTGATGAGCTTCCCACTCTGGAGTAGTTGATCGCTACCTGCTGAGTGTTTTGCCATAAGAAAACTTTGTTAGACACGTCTGTTGAGTAGGTGAATCGCAATCCAACACAGAGTTCCCTGGGTCTGGTAGCTACATACTAGTTTGCCAAAAAGAGTGTCATGTAAACTCTCTGCTGAAAGCCTGTTTCACACTGATCACCATAACCATTGTAAAATGCATCAACAGGCTATATGTAAGGAGATATGTATACATATTGAGAACTCTGGTCCTAAGGTATGTAAGACAGTCACCCCAAGATGATAAGCAAGTTCTGTTCAGAGAAGAGATAGGAGACACTTATCTCCCTAGCTGATCATTGTATATTGTGTGTTTTATAATGGGAGTCTATGAAATCACCAGCTAATCAATATTGCAAAGTCAACCAGAGATCTCAATATCTACAGAAGGAACACAAAGCAGGAGTGTATCTGGTTGATAGCTAAAATCAAAGAATTAGTTTGATATATCAGTTGAATGCAAGGAGACACGTGAGGTCTTTCACCTAGGCAAGCTGATTGTGGGTTTCCTTCACAAACGAGAGATCACAGCCCAGCTTGGATGTATTACACTGTAAAGATTTTGGATGAGCTTTTGCTCTTATGGCACAACAATGTCCTATTAGTTAAGTTTAGGCTCTAATGTATTTGTTATGATTTTATTTTATATGTAACTTTTTCCCAATATTTCTGCTTGCTGTCATTTGAATTTCTTTTCAAAAAGAAAAGAATGTTAAACATTTTTCTTTACACTATAAATAAATCTAAGCACCATGTCTTAAGCTGAGCCGTGATCGAAGGTGTAACGGGTAAACTATGGTGTACTGTTCCTTTGGGAACAGCAGGTCTAGTAATTCCGTGAGCATCCAATGTATCAGGGGCTGTACAGTGCAGGAGGAAACTCAGAGGACTCAGGGGTACAGTGTGTGTATTGCTAATCTGTAAAGACAGACTGGAGCCTGCAGAGGCTACAGGAGAATCTTATGTTGCCAGTAGCTGGTGGAGTCAAGGAACTGACCCATGGTGGGCACAGACAAGGATTCCATAACCAAGGGGTGGTGGTAACAAGGTGCCTCACAACCCTAGGTATTCCCCAAGAAGCATCAGGTCTTGACATTTCTTTAAGAAAACAGAATTTTACAAATATATACACAGTATACAGGACATAAAATGAGACAAACTAAGCAGTGGATCCTAGAACCTGATTTCCCTGTCGCCTCTCTCACATTCTTCCTCAGCCTCTCCCTTTCTTCAGGTTCATTCCCCCTACATACAAGCATGCATTTTCTATATCTCGCACATCATTAAAAATACCCATTCTGGGCTCCACTTTCCTTCCCAGCTATCACTTATTCGCCCTTCTCTTCTTCATCTCCAAGCTCAATGGACATGCTGGGTAAAGTTTTCAAAACGCTGAAGTGTCTGAGTCAGTTTTGAAAATAGGATATAAGTGCCTAAGTGATAAAGCTGCTTTGAAAATTTTACCTGCTGTCTGTAATTGCTATCTGCAGTTGCTTTCCTTCAGTTCCCTTCCAACCTGGCTGCTACACTCTACATTCCACCAAAACTGCTCTCCCCCAAGTCTCTAATGACTTCCTCTTGGTTAAGTCTTGGGTTCTTTATCCTTCTCCACACTGACCTCTTGATTTCTGAAACTGTCAACCACTCCTGACTTCTTGATATTTTGTCTTCCATTGGCTTTCATAGCTCACACTCTCATAAGTCTTCTACCTCTCCAGTCAGTCCTTCAGGATCTCACCTATTGGGTCCTCCTTTTTCTCTCCTCTCCTGTTCTCATTGAGCATCCCACAACTCTGTCATTAATCCACAAGCATAGCTCTAATTCACTAATCTACCTTTTTACAGATGAACTATCCGCTTCCTCCTAAAATAGTGTATTTGTCTGCCTTTTTAATACTTCTCTATGGATATCCAATTGTCATCTTAAGTTTAACATGGCCCAAACTGAGCTTTATTCTTTCCTCTCAAGCCTCCTCCTTCTCCATTTTTCACATCACCACCCACCTCCTAGTCACACAGGCACCTAAAGGAAATGTCATTTTGACCATCTTCTCTCTAGATCCAGGCATCCAAAATGTTTAAGCTTTGCAGCTTTTTCTACACAACATCTAAGATCTGGCCTGTATTCTTTCCACACAGCTAAACTCTCATCCAGGCCCTCATCTCACACCTTGACTACAGGAATTTCCTCCTGTGACCCTAAGACCATCTCAATGCGAGAGGCACGGGACTCACTGATATCAGACAGTAAATTTCAGCTGGCCTGATCAGTTCACTTATGTCATAATCTGTTTGTAATGTGTGTCATGTAAGGTGTAATTGGAAAACCAATAACGCAATGATCATTTCAGAGGGGTAGCCATGATCATTAATAATTTTTGTGTTATGTACATAAGGTAAATGCCCAAAGGACGGTACAAACGTGAAGAAAATATGTGACTAAATGTATCTCAACCAGACAACTCTGGGGAGTGGGTAAACAGGGTTTTCCAGGCAAAAGAAAGACTAGTGGCTCCATCCTGGTGCAATCACAGACAATTGGCAATCACAGTCATTCGTTGGCATACCAGAGGCTGCAAGGACAGATCAATTTGCATTGTAGAAAGCACCAGCAGTGAAAAACTGACATGGAACCTTCTCTATCAGACTTCACAGCACCTTTCCTTATGGCCGGGGCACTGCACTTTGAAAAGAATACATTTAAAAAATTCACTGGACTATACAAAAGAGGGGGAAAGAACTCCAAGTGATTGTTTACCTAAGACGACAAAGGAACTGAACACTTTGGACTTGATGGGGAATCCTGGCCAAGGGGTGGTCAGCCATTTTGCTGGAAGGAAGTGTGGAAAGAATTTTAACAAAACATTGGTTCTAGATAAATTTTAATCACTAGAAAGTAATTTTTCTCTTTTATTTCCAGATTGGTAGCCATTTCTGACCTTAACCCTTGTGCCTGAATTCACTTAAAACTTCTTTAACATTAAATCAAATGATTGTTTAATTGTTTTGCTATTATTCTAAATCAACCTTGTAATGTGTTTGACTTGAAGTGATTATTAACTCCAGTTAAATCAACAAGCTGCTGTGCTTTTGTCTCTTTAAAGGAGCAATGGACCTTATTACTTCTCTGAATGTCCCAGATGAAGGCTGGACATTTCATGGCAGATACTGTTGGGGAAATTCAGGACTGCGTGTTGTGGTCCCTTGGCTAGTAGTAACCAAGGGTGTTGGAGACCAGAGTGTGGCTGTGGTGTGACAAGCAGGCTGCTGCAGTCAGAGCTGCTGAACCAGGGCTGCCCAACACCCAAACACTCAGTGTATGCTGACTGGGGGCGTCCAGACAGATAGCTACAGCAGCAGAGCATTTTAAGGCACTCAAGGTTACAAAACAAGCCATGACACAACTCATCACTGGTCTGGGTTGAACCCCAAATCATGGCACTCCCTGCCCTTTTTTTGATAAATGCCATTTTGCCCTTCTCCAGCCCATTCAAAACTCTGCTGCCAAGATCACATTCCTGGCTTCTTGTTGTGACTAAGTCATCTTCTCTTACCTGTTCTCCACAGCAAACACAAACTACTTTAAAAAAACAAACAAACCCTTTAAAGCCCTTCATTGTTTGGCCCTGCAATTCTAACAGAAAATGGAGCCACTGACTTACATCCAGGGTATGCCAATGATGCCAGCCCACATCACTCACTCAAGTTCTCTCTCAACTTTTGTGTTTCTTCCAGTGTGGCTCCTTCTGCGTGAGAGGAGAAGCTCCTTTTAAAATGCCATCAGGTAACTACTTTTTCATCTTTCAAGTTCTTCCTCAAGACTCACGTCAGACATGATGCCAACAAAACACTTGACAACAACTAGACGGTTGTTGTCCTGAAACTGCAACTTAATCCGCAGCCTTCTTAATGATCTGATCCCTTTCAATCTGGGTTTGATTCTAGGTATAGTCAGCTGATCTCATTAACAGACTGTCTGCCCCACGAAGAAAAGGTCAAGCGTCTATGCAGATTCTGGTATTGTTATGAAAGTCTGCTGATGGACGACCACAATAATGTATTCCTGATTCAATGAATCCTAGCAGTAATGGACAAAGTCATGCTTGAGAAGCACTATGATCCAGGACTGCATCATTGGCAAAGTGAAGGTGCGGTTGAAAACTGAGATAGTTTCAAATCTGATTTCTTATTAAGGCAGGGCAAAATGGTGGAGTGTCTTCAAGAAGAAGATGAGAAATTTGTGCTTTGTACAAGGCTTACACTAAAATCTAAAAAGACTTCTTTTGGATACTTGGTTAACCCGGAATTGTCAGATAGCAGCAGTTGTCACGAGTGCTTTCCACTCCAGTTAGGTCTGCTAGGACATTGTGGTCTTTCCTTATTGGTGTCCTAGCCAGAGTTATCCACGTCTTTGTGATTTTAGAAAGGATTTTTGTATTCAACTCGGGGGCTAACTATAAAAACTATTCAGAAATTTTGACTAGAGCTGGCTTGCTTCGTGGTGCTTCTTGAGTATAACAAATTACACTTATACTGGCTATCAAACTTGCTTCCAGCTGAGATTCAAGGCATTATCAATAAAGTCCTACATTGCAAGGGGCCTGGTTTGCTCCGAGACCACTTCTGTCTTTATACTCTATCCTAACAGCTGAGACCAGTGAGGATGCTTCTGCTAATACACACTAGATTTGACCTTTGAGGTTGTGCTCTCTCTCTGGAGTATCCTCCACTGAAACCCACTTCCTCCACTGGTACAACATAGCTTCAGTATTTTTTACCTTCAAGATATGAGGTAATGGCTATATACTCAGCCTTTTGGCTGAGGAAAGACCTGATTAAGCAGAGTTTTCTGTGACTAGGGACAAGTTCTTTTGGGGTACAGCGAGGGGGCGTGGGCCCCCTCGGAAACTGACAGGGACCGCACCCTCCCTCCCATGGTGGGAGGAGCCAGAACAGCCATGCTTTTCCCGCTGGCAGCAGAGGGATGGAACAGCAAGTATAAAGGGAAAGCCTCGTAGCTCAGTTTGGCAGGAGTGGCCAGAGAAGGAGGTCTCTCTGCCACTGCTGGAGCGCTAACACTACAGGACTGAGGACCTGTAGAAGCTGCCAGAGCAGCCTGCCACCTGGGATGCTGAGGGGCTGCTGGAACTGCCTGCCACCTAGGACACAGAGGAATTGCTGGGATTGTTGCTAGTTGTCTACTCTGGGGAGACAGAGCACAACCCTGAGACCCAGGTACCTCACAGAGGCTGTCTGGGAAATGGCCCAGGGAAATCAGACAATTGTCTGGTTGTATTGTGGCTTGATACTAGGTCAGCGTTTCTGCTGGGACCCTGCTGACCCAGTGGCAGAACTCTGCACCACTGCTAGGGCACTGAGCTGGGACCAAGTGGAGTAGGGTGGGCACGGGTTCCCCTACCCCCTACTGCCAACACCATCCCTGAGGTGGCAGCCACCCCAATGTAAACCAGGATGCCTGATTGCTGGCTCTGCCCTGCCAGAGGCCTGAGCCCCCTAGACTGTCTACCTTGCTCTGCCCTGCCAGAAGGCCAGAACCCATGAACTGTTTGGTGCGCCATTCTGCCTGAGGGCCTGAGTTTATAGACTGCTAACTGCTCCACCCAGCTTGAGGGCCTGAGCTCATAGGCTATTGGGGTGCTCTGCCACACCTGGGAAACAGAGCCCCTAGACTGTTCAGTGCTCTGCCCTTCCTGAGATCCGCAGCCCCCTAGGCCGCTTGCTAGCTCTGCCTCTGCCTTTGGGCCAGGGCTTCATCAGATTATTGACCTGCTCTGCCTACAGGGCCAGGGCACCAGAGAGAGCTAATTCCTCTGTTTCAGCTTTCCTTGACAGGTGTGACAGCAAGGAGGTGTGGTCTCCCTCCAAGACTGACAAGGAGAGATGGCCCCACATACTCCTACATGGAGTCAAACTTATTTCTTACTTTTGTTTGGTTTTTTAATTGTTTAATGTGGGCTTGATCCAAAGATCATAAAAGTAAATGGGGCAAAGATTTACAAATAAAAAAATTAGATTAAATTATCAAACGTTAATCACTCTGCCATTTTAAGGTGTTTAAAAAAAAAAAAATTTGCAACCATTAGGTAGAAGCAAAAATTAAACTTTCAGAAATGTAGCTTTATGCAGGTACGAAGTGGTCTTATTTACTTCTCTGTGTTAGCTTAAAAAACAACAGCAGCAGCAGCAATGAAATGTGCTCTTGTGAAATGTGTAAATTACTTTACAGCCTGAGCTCTTGAGTGTCATTACAATTCCCATGAAAAAGTGTTTGGTTATAATTGTACCTGCAGCATATTATTAAGATAATTATAATGCATACAAAGGTCTAAATACAAAAACAGAAAAAGCATAAAAAGTACATTTTATATTATCATTCTTTCATAGGCCAAGGAATAGCTTCTTAAAGACAGAGACAGTGGTTCAACCCTTCCATCCCTCGGGGGGGAGGGGGAAGGGGAGGAGGGCACGAGAGAGATGGTTATAGCTGTGTTGGCACAGCTCCAGGATCAGTTACAGTAACACCCCTTAAGGACCTGACAAGAGTGGAAGATCAGTGTAATTTCATTCCATCCTACTCCGCTTCCATCACACCACCTATCCTCAGTTGTAGGCTGGCACAGGAGGCTGCCTCCAAGTGAGTTTACGCAAAAAAGGTATTCTCTGCAAGCCGCTTATCACCAGATCCTGGCCATTTATGCCACTGGAGGAGTGCAATGGGGTCACATCATAGTGGACAATCTTGCACAAGGCACAGTGCTCTATGCACATAGAATCATAAAATATTAGGGTTGGACGGAACCACAGGAAGTCATCTAGTCCAACCCCCTGCTCAATACAGGACCAAACCCAACTAAATCATCCCAGCCAGGGCTTTGTCAACCCAGATCTTAAAAACGTCTAAGGAAGGAGCTTCCACCACCTCCCTAGTTAACCCATTCTAGTGCTTCACCACCCTCCTAGTGAAAAAGTTTTTCCTAATATCCAACCTCCCACAGTATAACTTGAGACCATTATTCCTTGTTCTGTCATCTCCCACCATTGAGAACACCCTAGGTCTATCCTCCCTGGACCCCCCTTTTCAGGTAGTTGAAGGCTGCTACCAAATCCCCACTCATTCTTCTCTTCTGAAGACTAAACAAGCCTAATTCCCTCAGCCTCGACTCATAAGTCATGTGCTTCAGCCCCCTAATCATTTTTGTTGCTGTCTGCTGGACTCTCTCCAATTTGTCCACATCCTTCCTGAAGTGGTGGGCCCAAAACTGGACACAGCACTCCAAATGAGGCCTCACCAATGCCAAATAGAAGGTAATAATCAATTTCCTCGATCTGCTGGAATTGCTCCTACTAATGCAGCCCAATATGTCATTAGCTTTCTTAGCATTAAGGGCACACTGTTGACTCATACCCAGCTTCTTCTCCAACATAACCCGAGGTTCTTTTCTGCAGAACTGCTGCCTAGCTTGTCAGTCCCCAGTCTGTAGGTGTGGATGGCATTCTTCCATCCTAAGTGCAGGACTCTATACTTGTCCTTGTTGAACCGCATTAGGTTTCTTTTGGCCCAATCCTTCAATTTTTCTAGGTTATTTTGTATTCTATCCCTACCCTCTAGCATATCTACCACTCCCTCATCTTAGTGTCATCCATGACCTTCTGAGGGTGCAATCCACCCTATCATCCAGATCATTAATGAAGATGTTGAACAAAACTAGCCCCAGCACCGATCCCTGGGGCACTCACTTGTTACCGGCTACTATCTAGACACTGAGCTGTTGATCACTACTCGTTGAGCCTGATGATCTAACCAGCTTTCTGTCCATCTTATAGTCCATTCATCCAACCCATACTTCTTTAACTTGCTGGCAAAAATACTGTGGGAGACTGAATCAAAAGCTTTGCTAAAGTCAAGATATATCAAGTTTACCACTTTCCCCACATCCACAGAGCCAGTCATCTCATCAAAGAAGGCAATCATGTTGGTCCAGGTCCAGCATTATTTGCCCTTGGTGAATCCATGCTGCCTGTTTCCTGATCACCTTCTTTTCTTTCAAGTGCCTCAAAATGGATTCCTTGAGGATCTGCTCCATAATTTTTCCGGGGACTGAGGTGAGGCTGACTGATCTGGTCACATGACTCAAAACAACTTCCAAACCCAAATCTTGTTGAAGATGAAAAAGTGCTCCATAATTACTACTTATCATCATGATTGTCATCTCCTGTTCCATGAAATGCCTCAGCATGTTTCCTCCCAACATCAGAACCACCATGAATTGTCCTGGAGTGTGGAAACTGTTTAGAATAAGAAGATATGGTCCACTTCCTCTCCTCCCTCCAAAAATGCCATGGTTGGTGTCTAGTATAGACTACCTATCCAGAAGAAGAGGTGGATGAGGCTTTTTTTAAACTAGGAATATCATCCAAAGCACAGGACTTGTTGGTGATCGGGGACTTCAACTATCCAGACATCTATTGGTAAAATAATACAGCAGCGCACAGATTATCCAACAAGTTCTTGGAATTTTTTGGAGACAATATTTATTTCAAAAGGTGGAGAAAGCTACTAGGGGAGAGGCTGTTCAAGATTTGATTTTGACAATAGGGAGAAACTGGTTGACAATTTGAAAGTGGAAGGTAGCTTGGGTGACAGTGATCATGAAATAATAGAGTTTACAATTCTAAAGAATGGTATGAAGAAAAACAGCACAATAAAGATAATGGATTTAAAAAAGTCAAACGTTAGCAAACTTTGAGAGTTGGTTGGTAAGATCCCATGGGAAGCAAGTCTAAGGGGAAAACCAGTTCCAGAGAACTGGCAGTTTTTCAAAGAGACATTATTAAGGGCACAAGAGCAAACTATTCCACTGTGCAGGAAAGATAGGAAGTATGGCAAGAGGCTACCCTAGCTTAACCAATGACCTACAACTCAAAAAAAGAGTCCTACAAAAAGTGGAAACTAGCTCAAATTACAAAGGATGAATATAAACAAATAACACACATATGTAGGGACGAAATTAGAAAGTCCAAAAAACAAAATGAGATTAAACTAGCTACAGACGTAAAGGGTAATGAGAAAGCATTCTACAAATACATTCGAAGCAAGACGACGACCAAGGACAAGGTAGGATCATTACTCAATGAACGGAGAAAAACAATATCCGAAAATGTGGAAATGGCAGAAGTGCTAAATGACTTTTTTGTTTCAGGTTTCACCAAAACGTTTAGTAGCAATTGGATATTTAATTTAGCAAAAATGAGGTTGGATCAGACACTAAAATAGGGAAAGAACAAGTTTAGAATTACTTAGATAAGTTAGATGTCTTCAAGTCACCTGGGCTGCTGAAATGCATTCTGGAACACTCAAGGAGCTGACTGAGGATATACCTGGGCCATTAGTGCTTATTTTTGAAAAATCATGGAAGACAGAAGAGATTCCAGAGGCCTGGAAAACAGCTAATTAGGTGCTAATTCATAAAAAGGGGAATAAGGACAACCTGAGGAATTACAGATATGTCATCTTAACTTCAGTATCCAGAAAGATAATGGAGCAAATAATTAAGCAAGGAATTTGGTAAGATAAGTAACAGTCAGCATAGATTATCAAGAACAAGTCATGTCAAACCAGCCTAATAGCTTTCTTTGACAGGGTAACAAGCCTTGGGGGGAAGTGGTAGATGTGGTATATCTTGACTTTAGTAAGACTTTTGATACTTTCTCTCATGACCGTCTAATAAACAAACTAGGGAAATACAACCTAGAAGGAGCTTCTATAAGGTTGGTGTTGGTTGGAAAACAATTCCAAGAGAGTAGTTAACAGTGGCTCACAGTCAAGCTGGAAGGGCATATTGAGTGCAGTCCCATAGGGATCAGTTCTGGGTCTGGTTCTATTTAACATCTTCATCAATAATTTAGATAATGGCACAGAGAGCACATTTATAAAGTTTGTAGATGATACCAGTCTGGGAGAGGTTGCAAGTGCTTTGGAGGATAGGATTAAAATTCAAAATTATCTGGACAATTCGGAGAAATGGTCTGAATTAAATAGGATGAAATACAATAAGGACAAATGCAAAACAATCCACTTAGGAAAAACCAATCAGTTGCACACATACAAAATGGGAAATGACTGCTTAGGAAAGAGTACTGCAAAAAGGGATCTGGGGGTCGTAGTGTCACAAGATAATCCGAGTCAACAGTGCAAAAAAAAGCAAACATCATTCTTGGCTGTATTAGCAGGAGTTTTGTAAACATGACACAATAAGTAATTCTTCTGCTCTACTCCGCACTAATTAGGCCTGAAGTGGAGTATTATGTCTAGTTCAGGGTGACATTTCAGGAAAGATGTGGACAAATTGGAGAAAATCCAGAGAGGAGCAACAAATATGATTTAGAAAAGTCTAGAGAACATGACCTCTGAGGGAAGATTCATAAATTGGGTTTGTTTAGTCTGGAGAAGAGAGGAGTGAGGGGGACATGATAACAGTTTTCAAGTACTTAAAAGGTTGTTACAAGGAGAAGGGAGAAAGTGTTCTTTTTAATCCCTGAGGATAAGCAGCAATGGGTTTAAATTGTAGAAAGGGCAGATTAGATTGGACAATAGGAAAAACTTCCTGTCAGGGTAGTTAAGCACCAAAATAAATTACCTAGGGGGAATTGCTGAATCTCCGTCACTGGAGATTTTTAAGAGCAGGTTACACAAACACCTGTCAGGGATGGTGTGGATCAGGTGCTCTCAAACCAGGGATCATGACCCCTCAGGGGTTCACAAGGTTATTATGGGGGAGATTACAAGCTATCAGCCCCCACGTATGCTGGTAAGGATGGCATGGTATGGGGGGAAAGGGATCATCACTTTTAGGGGGTGGTCGTCAAAGTCTGAAATATTTTCCAAAAGGGTCCCAGGAAAAAAAGTTTGAGAACCTCTGGTGTAGATAATACTTAGTTGGACATTTTGCGCTCCCAGCAAACCAGTTCCCAATGGAACACTGCCGAACAGAGACGCATGTAGTAGTGGGGAGAGGTCTTGTGGCACTGCAATCTGCCTGTCAAAAGTGGTGCTTAGAGGCATTTGGTTGGCTAGAGGATTGGGAGCTGAAAGACTTCTGTTTTGAGCATTTCCCCTTTTTCCTCTGTGGTCATAGTGCCATTGTAATGGGAATTGGGACAAATAAGGCCTTTGTTGGTACTGAGGGCTAAAATGCCTCTTTTGCCCTGGTGAGTAGATTCCCAGTGACTTAAGCATGAACCTGGAATCCGTCAAGGAGTAGACAGAGGCCTCGGTCTTCTCGGAAAAGAGCTTCACACCCTGAAAGGGGAGATCATCCAATGTGGTCTGCACCTCCTTTGGGAATCCCAAGAGGTGAAGCTACAATGCCCATCTCATCACCACAATTATGGAGATGGTCCTGGCAGCCATGTTGACAGCATCGAGGGCTGACTGCAAAGATGTTTTTGCCATCAGTTGCCCTAGCTGGATGATGGCCTTGAAGGAGTCCCAGAAGCTCTCTGGCAGTTTATCAATAAAGTCATGTTACTTATTGTAATTTGTGTAGTCTTGCTTTGCTGAGAGTGCCTGGTAGCTGGCAATTTGAAACTGTAAGGTGGCCAAGGAGTTCGCCTTCCTACCAAGAGATCAAGGCGCTTCCAGTCTCTGTCATAAGGTGTTGTGCTAGAGTCGTGCTGTCAGCCATGAGAGTTCACAGCATCTACCACGATGGAATTGGGTGGTGGACAGGTTACTTAATAGGAACTCTGATTCCTTTGCGGGGACATAATATTTTTTGTCCTTGCACGTCTGGACCACCAAACCTGAGATTTGCCCCACCATCTTAGCTGGGTCCAGGATGACTTCATTGATTGGGAGGGCGATTTTGGAAAAAGATGAAGCATGGAGGATATTGATGAGCTGGTGGTGCCTATCTTTAACCTCCTCCAATGGTATGTGGAACGTGTCCATCACTCTTTTCACCAGCTCTTGGAACAAGTTCAAGTCGTCCGCCATGGAAGGTGGCGACAGCATGACCACTTCGTCTGATGAAAAAAAGGATACAGCCTTAGATGTTACCTCCTTCTCTGTGTCTGCCTTCTGCTCCTTCACTTCTTGAGGTTCTGAGGCCTGCAACGCTGTGGGTAAGGTAGCATGTCTAAGAGGCTCTCAAACAATGTTTGGTGCCCTTGAGAAAGGCTGTCAGTGCACCATCCAGAGTTCAAGTATGGCCTCTGCAGTAGCAGAGAGCCTGGTGGAGCTGCCCATGGGTGGCTGTACCAAGATGATGGTGGTGCTATCTGGTGGTACGTTCCCATACCCTATTGATATTGGCTCCCATATGGCACTTGGGAGGTGTATTGAGAAACTCCTTCCGGATCACTATGCAATCCCTCCCTTGATATCAGAGGGGCAGGGCATGAGTGTGGGGGAAAAAAATGCTTGGTTGGCCATGGCTCAGTGCCATGAACTTGGTACCGAGGGGCTGAGAGTCAGGTGCTTTCAACATAATCAGGTAACCAGTCTGATGGAATTCTGCCTGAACTGAGCATCCCAGTGGTGGTGCCGGGGAGATGGGGATCTTGCCTGTACTGACCTCTCCGGTGCTGGATGGGCTGATGCTACTGGCGATAGCGAAATCACCTCATGTACCAGGAGCGTTTTAGGGCGTTTGCCCTTTCTCCTTGTACCAGAGATTCGGTGCCTGTGCCTATCAAAGATGTGGATTCAGTGTGGGCCTATCAACGGTACCAGACACCGATGGTTGCTGTGAAACATGGGTGCTGGATAATGTCGGTGCCAGCAGTGCCGAGGATATCAAGTGAGATGGTGATTGCTTTCATCTATCACTGGGCTTGCAGAAGGGACTTCCCACTCTATTTTTTGACTTGTGAGAGGGGTCCTTGGACCATTTCTTCGAACCACTGTTCTTCAAAGTCGAAGGTTGAGAGGAAGACTCACACCCGCCAGAGGGCTGGGGTCAGAGAGCTGCCTCCATAAAGATGATTTTCTGGCAGAGGTCTCTGTCCTTGAGAGATTTCGGTTGCTGGCAAAGGGAACATTTTTGTTGGATGTGGCCCTTGCCATGGAAGCAAATGCATTGGAAATGCTTGTCTGCGAATGGGGTCACCTCGCTACAAGTACGACACTTCTTGAAGCAAAGAGATCCAGGCATATCCTAGTCCAGGGGAGGACCCCCCCACCAGTTGCCGACATAAGAACAAAGTCTTTCTTTCTTTCCTTCTTTCTGTTAGGCACAGGCTAAATAAAAAGTCAGAAGAAAGCTAAAAGGTTTCTAAAAGCTAAAGCTTAACAAATGAAAAAGAGAGTCAATGATCCACTAATGAATCTGCTAAAGGCTCTGTCTCTAACCAGGGTCAGTTGAAAAGAAACTGAGGGCAAATGCGCTGGCTAGCCTTGTGGTGCAACACAAAGATAGACAGCATACATGTGGGCCCAACAGACACAGCTACTGAAGTTCTCTCATCAGCAGTGCAGGGACACAGACATAACTACAGTGGAGCACCCATAGGGACACTTCTTGAAGAAGAGCATATTGTACGTAAACCATTGTACCCTTAATTTGTATGCATTTACTACAACTGCACGTGAAAAATTCAAGTAACTATATAAGTACTTATATGGCCCCCATCAACATAGTACCTGAGTGCTGCACAGTCTTTAAAGTTTTTATCCTCACAACCCCACTGTAAGGTAGGTAGTGCCAATATCCCCATTTTACTTGCAGAGAATTAAGGCACACAAAGATAAGTGACTTGAGGAAGGTTACGCAGGAAGTTTGTGGTAGAGCAGGGAATTAAACCCAGATCTCCCCAAGTCCTATATTAGTGCCCAATCCACTGGACCATCCATCTGCTTCAGCTGTTCAAGCAAATGGTCAATTATGCAGCTACACGGTCATTTGTGCCTCTTAGTGTAGTAAACTGGAGTGTAAATTAGACATGACTATATATGCAGTTTAAAAGAATCAGCCCTAGAAGTTAAGATTTATCATCCAAGTTCTACAGAATTAGCTACATAGAAATCTAGGTTATTTAGATTTGGAAGGATTACATTTTAATCAGTAAATGTCATTAATAAGGAATTATTAATGAAACAATGGGGGTGAAATGAATGACGGGAGCAAAATTAGCAGAATGTACGTCGAGGCATGACATGAGAGGAAGGTGGTGATGTCAGAGCACGTGATTTCACAGACCTAACAAGAGACAGTAAATGTAAATAACCAACATGATAAAATACCTCAACCTGTTTTGGATAGTTAGTCAATACTACTAAAATACTTGCATGCAAGCCCAACTTCTGTAAACTAGCGAACTAAATGTACCAGTGAGAGAGATGAAATATGACAGTGAGGGGTTCTCCACCAGCAAAATCTAGAATCAAAGCTGTGTAAGAAGTCCAGGTTACTGGAACCCTATGCTGCTGGAAAGTGGGTGAGTGCTGCGATCTGTGCCAGGGAACTAACTGTTCCTGGGCCTTTCTTGAAGCTTTATCTTTTGTATTAGCCTGGCTGAAAAGTTTGAAGATTTACCCTTCTAGTGGCAGGAAAAAGGCAGGGACTTTATGTCTATATACTGATCCTCCAGAGGCTCTTAACTATTGTTAGGAAAGGGGTCACAGCTGTAAAATGGGGACAGTGATGCTAACTCACCTTTGTAAAATGCTTTCAGATCTATGGAAGAAAAGTATTACAAGTTTTATTAGTAGGAGGAGGAGTCTGATAAATCTGAAACTCCAGCAAAGAGTCTTCTGTTCTATCTCTTCCCTTCACAGCCTCCTGCCTGGTCTCATGGGAAAGTGGTCTCTGTTACTGTATCCCACCCTGGTCAGCTTCCATTTTGGTGTCCTCTTTCTCCTTGATTAATTCTAGTACCTACTTTTGTTTCTTCTCATAACTTTCCCAAGCAAAAGCATGACAATGACAGATTTTTTGCGAGGTTTACTTCTCTAGGTTCTGGATCCACAGGGTTCTGAATAGCATCAATGAAATTGATCAGAATCTTATTAATTTCACTCTGCTGTTGCTTGTCAGAACTTTGAGCAGCAAATGCACTAGAGATGTTTGTCTGTTGGCTTAAGAGAAAGCTGCTTTATTTTAACATCTTTACAAAAGTACCATATAGAAGTTTATTTTAAACTAATTAGTACTGTGGCAAATGGCCGGCTTCTCCCTAGTGGGCCTCACACATTTGCCTCTCGTAGTGGGCCAGGGCTTCACCGGTTACCCCATCTCCCCGGGAAGGGGGGGAGGGACCTGGGCCCACCCGCACCTCCAGGTCCCAGCCCAGGGGCCCTATATGAGTAGCAGCTGGCACCATACTTGCAGCTGCAGACTTTTCCCCAGGGCTATTTTCCCCCCTCTGTCCTTCTGGCTTCTTGAGCACAGTACCTTCCTCAGGACTCCACCTCTCTCCCACACACCACTGTACTCGGTTCTACTCCTCTTCACAATTCCGCACACCCCTCTGCTCAGTAGCACCGCACACCTACTCCTCCAGCTCATGCACTGTGTCTCAGGGTTTTTATCAGGCACCTGGGTGGGGCCTTAATTGGTGTCAGCTGACCCTAATTACCCTCTAATGACTCTAGCTAGTCTACAGGGGATAAAGCCCAGATCATTCTAGAATTTACATACCGCCCTTCCAGAACTTTCCTACTGCCCTCTGCCCTTGCTATACCACAGTAAATTCTAAAGAAATTGTTATCTTGGGCCTCCAAACCCTAAGGAAAGCTTCCTCCTCACTGTCAAGTAAATCAACTTTTAAAAATCACTTTAAACTACATCTGATCCAGTTGACATTACATTAATATTGTACAAGGTGCTCAGTGCAGCTTGAGAACAACACATGAAAGATGTGCTACAAACACACAGTAACAGCAACATAGCGATTGTGTTCCTCCCATTCCCTCCCTTCTATCCATCACTCCCACTACTGTTACATGTAAAATATAGATTACTGTTTGGGGCCAACACTGTGTCTGAGTGTCCCTTGCGATTCACAAACCTCTGGGCACTGTAACATAAATAGTCACTTTGCTTTTAAAAAACTACTTAGTCATTAAGAAGATACTTGGTTGGTACTTACAGCTCGTGCTGCTAGTGTCATTAGTACTCCTGTTAAAAATGTTAAATAATATCCTGGGTACACACCATGCCAAATGGCTGAAAGGATGAAGGTCTGGATCGTTGGACTGAAGGAAGCTCTCTCATAGCATACTCTAACAAGTAAAATAAATGTATTAAAGTCAAAGGATATAAGCGAGAGAAGATGATCAACAACAATGCTAATAACCATTTAAAAAGCAAGCCATAGATTTAATAGCAGCTGCTATTTGATTATACAATTCTATTGAATCTTGGACTTAAACATTAATGTATTATGATTTACAGAAAATGCTGTAACTTTCCTCACAGCTTTGATACAAAATCTCAGGGCTATCATGCATGCTTCTTCACAGTGGCATGACATCACTACTGAAAGGCAGAACTCTATTGGCTAGCTATTACTATAGCTGGACAGGAAATGCTTTATCTGTCCCATGAGAATTTCTGAGATTTCAAAAAAATATTCCCATCCCAAACTGGGATGAAAATGTTCATTCATGAACTAAAAATCTGAACAAATTAAGATTAGGTCAATTGAAATGTTTCATTTCAATAATTTCAGAATATTTAGTTCCAATATTGACCTCATTTCTTTAAGCATTTTTTTTTCTTTACTATAAATTTAACTTAATGTTGAAATGAAGTTGTTTTTACCTCAAAACTTGAGCTTTTCCAGAAATGGGAAAACATAGAAATTGGACATTTCAACAATTTCAATATTTTTTTTCAAAACTGGCAATTTGTCAAAAGCAACCTTTTCCGGCAAACAGTTTTGGTTTCGACAAATTGGCATTTTCCGATAAAAAATGTTTTTGTTGAATAATTACCAATCAACTCTACTAGGAAGTATATCTCAACACCCTCAGTTATATATGCTAATGCATCTTCATGCTGACTTCTTTGGCAATAAATTCTGTGACATTATGAGTTTGGCTTGCAAATCGATGTTTACATTAGCAGACAGAGTTTGATCTTCCCTACAATAAAGTTTATTAAAACTTAATTCCTGCTTTTTAGGGATGGAAAAATGTTTGAGGAGAGCACGCACGCACATGCACTCCTTTTGTGAGGAGAGCAAGTTTGAAGGAAACATCTTTCTCTCCTTCATAAGAAGAGTTTGATTTGGTGGGTGAGGGAGGCAGTTGAGTGTGTGTTCCACTATGTGCACAGCAGGTTTACATTTGCTGGGAACGTTTTCCCTATTATGAGCAGTGTTGAACTGGGAGGGAGGGGTTTGATTAGACAGAGTAACTACAAAGCCATGAAGATCCTAGTAGCACATATGCATTCCCTAATTACTGCACTAGATGTAGTAACACAGTCTAAGTACTGAGAACAAGTATCAATCTACTCTACAGGCTTTATTTCTTATCGCTACCATACCATGTGCAAGGTATCGCAAATTCAAGAGGCCTCTCCAGCAGAATACATGTGAATCAACAATAGGCTGCAGAAGGCTGTAGTTATTGTCTTTTCATAGATGCTAGTCATCTTTTGCATGGTGCCAAAATTCAGGAAATATACCTTCACAATTAGAAGTTACTTCATAGAACAGGAATCTTATATAAATTAGGATGTTGGTAATCAGAGGAAGCTATTTCCTGGACCTGTGGCTGTTAAGCTTCTCTTGTCCAAATTGTTTGGTAAAGGCATGTGTAAGGCTCCAAGATTGGGTCTACACAAACTGCCAGCAATTAATAAAGTTCATCTCTTGAGGGGAAAAGGGACTTGCCTCAATATAACTGCCAAGAAGGATGGGTGTTCACTGCCTTCTGTTCACATGGGATGTTTCATTTGGCTCTATATCATTCCACCCTCTCAAATATTTGGAGGGGAACAGCAGGGAAGCATTAGTTCATTGGGGACCATCTCTTATTTCTGGCCAAGCCAGAGAACAATGAATCTGCCATTTACATGAGGGAACTGAAGAAGACAATGTGCATATGCCATACTCTCCCAACAGTATTCCCATGCAGTTTAGAGCTTGCAATGTAATCTCTGGGAAAAGAGAGGGTGCATAAGTTTCTGCTCATAATATAGGGAAGATTCTGTGACTGGATAGCTAAAGAAGCTCATAGGTTCCTTCACAGGCCAGCAACCAAAGAGGCTGATTTGGGGCTGATCATTCCTCTCAGTGACTCTGAGAAACATGCTACTTATGAGGCTGAGAATAATCAATGCTCCTCCACAAATGAACACACTCTTGGATCCACTCCACTAGGATAGCATGCTGTTGTGAAGATGATTAGCAGTTTCTACTGAAATATCTCAGTTTAGAAGCTAAACAGTGAGATCATTAGCTCAACTCCTCAGTATAACAAAGTATTATTCAAGATGGATAATGCTATAATTAAAGCTGATCATCGACAATGTGGCTGCATTGGTTTAGAATCTCTAATAACAAGTATTAGAGAGATTTTTTTTAGAGGTAAGTAATAAAGAAATGTCAAGGTAGAAAACCTTTTTTTAAAAAATACAGTACCTTTTAAGCCAAAGAGCTGTTTGAATATTCCAGTTATCAAGAAACATCTTGAAACTTGTTGAAAACTGTAAAACCAAAATATTAATTATTTCTGCAAAAGGTAAAGGCACCATATTAAAGAGTCATGATGTATTTCAGAATAGTGTGATATGTAAATTATTCTTTGTGGATGAGCTGAATAAGTACAGCAGGAATTTATTCACCTCTCCGTAATAAGCTTGCTTTTCTTTGCAATTTATAACTCTACATTTAGAGCATTCATAATCACAAAAAAAAAATCACACAAATTAATTGGCTTGCAGAGGATATCCAAAATGTATGTGATTTGTCACTTCTTCCCCCAGAAACTGATTGTGTCACCTCTGATTTGTGACACCTTTGCGATCCTGAGAATAGAATAAGTGTAAGACAATTTAATGCATTTAAAAGTTTCTACATGAGCACAAATTTTATTTGAAAGAGCCATGAACAAACCTCTATATGCTGGATTCTCAGATTTGATATTAAATCCCAACGAGATGCTCCTTTTTTGTCATAGCCTCTAAAACCAAACCCTGCTGCATTATTAATTGCATCTGCTGCAATGAAACAAAAGGGAAATCAATTGATGTAAGTAGTTATAAATTGCCTGCATTACAAATATCGTGCATCATATAACAAGTACATTAAAATGCAACAAATCACATGTACAAAGTACTTTTGGTCTGTATATTTAAATGTTTTAGAAGCACCCAGAATCACTGGATTAGGCACTTAACTATGAAGAGACGAAAGTAAGACAAACAAGGATATATGTTCGCAAACCAAGTTATTTTCAATCTTAAAGTTGCTTTTATAAAAAAAGAAAAGCAAACAAGGTGAAGGAATAAAATATACCATCAGTTTCACAATGTAGTCATCTTCTCCCAAGACAGTCCATTTATTTCTATTTGGTTCTTTCTTTCTATTTGGAAGAGGCTCCTTTTGCCTTCCAATATGCCTGTTTGATCAAACTGACAGAGGAACTCATTTAAGCTCACTCAATGCATGGTATTAACCCCGATCCAAAGGAAAGAGAAAAATTAGAATTTGATCAGTTCTATTTTGGACATAAACTGAACTCAATTTAAGATTACAAAGCATGGGCATCTCCACTGCTGGCAGCGGCTTGAGAAAGTGTCTCAATCTTCAATGTCTCAATGTTCTTCCTTCAGGTACTAGGACTACACAAGATGACTGTTTAAACATAAAAATAAAATGGTTTTGCAGCATGATGTTTCAGATACAATACCAAAGTGTGATGCTGTAAATATGTGCCTGTTAAAAAACATGGGAAAAATCACAAACTGACCAAGACATGATGTTTAATGTGTATTCAAAATTTCTTCAAACAGCACAAGTCCTGATATCAGGACATCCCAGGGCTACGGTTCCTTTCTGATGAATCAGGGAACGCCTAAGAAACAGGAAGCAAAAGTGACTCTACAGAGTCAATATAATCCAAGTACTCCTACAGAGCGGTCCTGGCTAAGGTGGATTTGAGGATGAGCTCTCACTCCCCAGAAAATGCATCATGCAGCCAGTGTAATATATAGCCTCTGACCACCGAATTCCTACTTCTTGCCTGCTCAAGGTGGAGGTGTTCATCACTGAAAGTGGGGGCATGAAAGGCAGATGTCAGGTGCCTTATAACTAGATTGCTCCAGGCAGATGGAGTTCATTAGCCATGGCATACAATCCACCTACAAGAAGGGATGCTGATTTCAAACCAAAAACGTCAGGCCTGCAAGCTAGTTTGTAAACCTTGTGCCTATCACGCATGCGTTATAAGTCTTGGTTTTCAGGGTGTATACCAGTATAATTGCCAGGGCAGCCCCTTATAAGTAATGCACAACTGCTTCACGTGACGGCTGTGGAAAATGGGAAAAGGCTACAACATTCTGGGCATGCGTGGTTAAAGAAGCGAGACCAAGGACTGTGTTTGGCTTCCCTGAATATGGGAACAGTCCCTGGGAAATCAAGAGAAGTAACGCAAACATTGAAAAGAAGGAGAGTGCACATTGCCTGTATACATGAGACAAAATTAAAGGAATTAAAATCCAGGATCATCATTACATTATCTTGTATCATGGTTCAGCAGCAAGGAGGAATGGAGTAGTAATAATAATCATAGCAGAAATATTACAGGATCAGACAGTGGACATCCAAAGGAAGAGTGACAGACTGAAGGAAGTCAGAATAGCACTGAGCAGAGAACAAATATTTAATGTTGTATGTGTATGATTGAGGAAAGGGAGGAATTGCAAATAGTGTTGGACCAAGTGATAAGTGAAATACCACAAGCTGAGTACAGATCTCAGCTGAAATGTGGGAGAACACAAGGACAGGTACAATAGCTTCACTACCACTTCAAGCACCAGGAGGGCCACTCTGGAAGGGGCTGCAGATGCCGGGATGCCAAAGAGTTCCTCTACTGGCTCTGTAAGTGCCTCTATTTTGAGGCTCAAGTTAGCTGCCACATGTTTTAGCAGTTCTTGTTGTGCTCTGTAATCATCTAGTGAGGCAGCAGGCAGTGGGGAGGAGCCTGCTACCGCATCATCTGATGAGGAGGAAGAGGAGGCTGGTAACTGGAAAGGCTGGCTCTTCCTCCCTAGCCAGGGTGGTCACCAGTGGGCTGACTGAGGGCTATTCCTCTTGGTCTGAGCCCACATTCAAGTTTGGTGCCTTGGCCAGGCCCCTTAAAAATTGCAGTATCAAGGTTCCCATGGATAAGTGAGGGCAAGGTACCACGGTTTAAGGGAACCCACCAAGGCTTCCAAATTGCCAGTGACCCTGAGGCCACACACCCATCTGTGGCAGTATGGGGAACCCGGTGGGTTGGTTGGGAGTCTGTCCTTTTGGGGGAACGATGATCTCGTCCTCTGAGTCTGAGGAACTATTTCCTGGCAACCACGTGTGTGCTGACACCACATGCTTCTCCGTGCCACTTCTTGAATGCCGGAGTTCTGGTGTGGAGGAGCGGTGCTGAGAGCCCGATCGCTGGGTGTAGCTCAACCATGTTTTGTCTTTAGGTTTTTTTAAGGACTTGTAGAGTGGTCCAGGGCTCCCATGATCTGCCGCAGGAGCTTGGCAAGCAGTGTCAGGGGCTTGGACGCCCTACGGATAGATACTGATTCTTCAGGGACCAGTGCCTATCATCTGGTGACCAGAGTTGCAATCACGACCTTTCTTGGTGCAGTCCCAGGAATTGGTGCTGAGGATCTGGTGACCGCTGTGGGACTGGTGAACGACATCCCATTGATGGGGGGCACTGGCAGTACCAACACTAGCTTTCCCCTTTACAGATCCCCCTCAGCGGGCTGTTCATCCCTTGGTCTGCCAGCCTACCCTCTTGCAGTTTAGGCGGCACGGATATGGCCACAAGGTCTTTCATCGCCTGGAATGACTGAGGCATGATGGGGACCACCAGGAGATGTGAGCTTTTGCCATTCCCTGGAGTCGGCAGCAGCATCAGGCTCAACGCCCACACAGACACATATACCATCAAGGTTGTCTCAGGTTTCCCTGTGGTCCCCAAACTTTTCTAAGCCAACTTTGGCACCAGCAAGCATTTCCTTTCGGCGTGTGTCTTCTTTGGACGCTTCTTCGGCACTGGGGATGTCAAATGGTGCCAGGAGGACGCCGATGCCAAAAGAGCACTCCTCGTTGATGCCACGGTGCTGGCTGCCAAGTCTGACCTCAGCTCTGACGCCTGTCTTAGTGCTGACTCCATCAGAAGGGCCTTAAATCTAACGTCCCAGTCCTTCTTGGTCTGCACGTGAAAACTCCTACAGATCTTGCACTTTTCTCAAATGTGAACTTCCCCCAAGCACTTTAAACAGCTCTGATGCGGGTCACTCAGTGGCATAGGTTTCTTGCACGAAGCGCAGGGTTTAAACCCCGAGGACCAGAGCATGCCCCGACCCTCAGTAAAGCGTACTAACTAACTAACTAACTTCTAAATATTAACCAACAATTTTATACACTGGAATAAACAGGTAAAATAGGAACACTAGCACTTGCAAGAGCAAGAGAGTGTTCCAGCACCATCACAGGCAGAAAGAGGGAACTGGAAGGGAGGGGCGCCCGCATTGCACACACACACACACACGCACACACACACGCACTGCTGCAGAAGGCACTAAAGCCAGCCCTACAGATACCACTAGGGGAAAAAATTTCTGGTATCGGTGCATGTGGCACACCTAATCCAGAATGGACATGATGAAGCACTCAAAGAAGAACACTACTTTATGCTACCAAAAACAAGAATGCTCAGGTGGATGCTGGATAAGATAACAGCTAATAAGCTACGCAGTTAAATGATATAAGCCATGATGCAGACAGTCCCCATTATGGAAAAGCTGAGGGAGTCTGGGCTGAGATGGCTGGGTCATGTGACATTACAAGATGTGAGATATATTGGCCAGAGAGTACAAGAACTAGCAGTCACAAGCCGAAGACCTAGAAAAAGGTGGTTTGAGACACTGAAAGAAGACGTAAAGAAGGTTGGTGTCATCTTGGATGACACACTAGACAAGAATGCTTGGAGATGAAGAACAAGAGCTGCCAACCCCAACTTACAGGACAAGATAAAGGGAAAGAAGACTAGTTACAGCATAATAACCTTCCTTTCTTCTTTGAAAAATTGCCTTTAACCTGTGTTCATTCAGTATTAGACTAGAACAATACAAATCTATTATGGCAATATATTTAAGCTGCAACAGAAAATATTAATTTAGGAAGACAGAACACTGGAAATATACTACTTTGCTAAAGTGAGTGTACTTTATATGGCAGTGAAATATGTCTGAAATCCTTAATCCTTTTATTCCCCTCCTTTCTTAATAGCTGCTCCAAGGCAGCTTAACCACCTTTGCTCACTAATCCATACCCATGATATCAGTCAAGTGAGTGGGATAAAATAATTCACTTTTTCTGAGAGGCCACATTTTCAAACTTTCCCCCTTTATATCTATTGACACCTTTTCACAGTACATTTTCTCCATTAGGGGCAGGCCATAAATTGCACTCAGTTATTAAATTTCACTCAGTTATTCAGCTGTCAAGGAAGTCTGACACTGCTCATCCAAGAGATGCTTCTGACCTCTACTGGCCCACAAGACAAAATTTCTGGTATTTAAAAACAGTACTAACCTAATAATTTCTAATATTTCTACTGCACCACCAATAAACATTTATTAAATTAAGTTTCATAAGTAATATGAAAACCTACTGCTCTATTTGATGCCATGCATGAGAAATAGCTTGCCACACGTAGGCCCGGTCCACACTTACCTTTGCGATTCAGCGGCAGTCGACGGGAGATACACAAGTGACGTAAATCACTTGCATATCTCCCGTCAACTTTGCAGCATTTCCTCTGTGCGGCGTCCATACTGCATACTCCATACGCCACTTACCGAAGTGGTTTTCCTGCGTTGATTCCTGGATCGACTGAGCGCGTCTATACAGACCGCTCATCGATCCAGAGCAATCGATGTGATGGCGGCGAATTTGCCGCAGACAGTGTAGACCCAGCCTTATTTATGGTCAAGTTAGAAATACCAGAAAGTAACACCAATTCCATAATGGCTTTGTAACTAAAGAAAGAAACAATGCTGATTGAATACACATCACTATTCATTTTAATACATTAGTAAAAGAGCTTTAGCATTTGCAAAGAATAAAAATAGATAAAGAACCCAAGGCACTGCATTCAGCAAAACACCAGTGTCATCATGCATTCTGAGCAGGCACTTAGGGCAGTTACAATGAAGTAGAAGCAAAAGAGGGCAAGAAACAAGTTGCAAAGACAAGAACTGAATGAAGCACTGATCCAGTATAGTTTATGTCCTTCTGTATTTTATCAAAGTCGTGCTGATTCAACACTGCTAGCAAATGTAGTACAAGCAGAAATCCCTCTGAGGAGATTCTCCATCTGTGAAATTTAAGCATTTTTTGAGCTAACTTCCATCCTTTATAGATGATAATAGTGGTGCTTTTAGGCATGATATTCCAAAGTATGTCATTCTTCAACAAAACCTAGAATTATTCTGTACCCAGACAGGCTGAAAAAATTCATCCACTTAGCAGGAATTAAACTAGCAGCTGACAGTGAGTCATACTATTCTACTAAATTAAGGCCCTCTTTACTGCATTAGTTTTCCTCAGTTTTCATGCAGAGTTATGCAACAAATATATAATAAACGGGGGGGGAGGGGGGGAAGAGGAGGAACTGGCATCATTCTCTTGAAATCTGATTTGTCAATTTTTTCCATGCCACAAACTTCTGGAAGTTGAATATTTTCCCTACATGACTTGGAAAGGAAAAATATTGTTTCAGCTACAACATCCATTTAGTGCCTCGAACAATAGCAATATATATGTATTCTGCTTTTAGCAGCAGGTCATTAAAGTTTTTAATAAGAGCAAGATGAAATGTTTACCAACTATATAGGAAACAACTGCACTTTATGCTGCAGTTATTGCTGACTATATTATTATACTCTACAATATATCCGTATGCAGTTTGTTCTTGCAGTGGGGCTATTCTAAACAGGATTTTATTTTAAATTGACTACAAGGAAGAGGTTTATAATGGATTTAAATGGTTCCGAAAAGTAACAATACAGAAACCAAATTAAAAGGCACTATGTAATTAAACTAGTTTTAAGGCAATTTTAAAGGGCTAAAGAATGCCATTTCTCATTAAAAGATATCAAATCCATGTTTTTTAAGGTATCTATTCATCAGGCCCCAGAATCTAATGTGCAAAATACACTTTTATGCTTAAGTTTATGTTGAATTATGGGCCACTACAAAATAAACCCATTCATTTTCCCTTGCCAAAAGTTTCAGTTCTAAAATTACTTCATTCTATGACCCCAAGAGGGCACTCTCTCTTTTAAATTCATACCCATACTTTAACTGTAAAGTAAAGTATATAAATTTTTAGTTCCTTACCTAGAGTCCATGCAAAATAATATTTGGGTCTGGCAGCCATCAGAGACACGTACAGGTAGACAATTCTCACAGGCAAAGATGCTGTAGCTCTGAAATTATCATCAATGTTGTATTCCACGGGTAAAGTTTTTGTGATAGTCATATGAAATAATAACGACAGCCCACAGATCAAGAGTTTCTGTGCCACAGCTATCTGAAAAGTGCAATATAGGAGAGTTTGTGAGCGTCATCTTTTTTATTAAGCTTCTTGAAACAAAAGTAATCTTTCCTAAATAGGTGTACAAATGAATGTCAGTTCCTCATAAACACATGCTATCAACTTTAAATTTGGTAACATATATAGGCTAAAGGGATTTGGTAACATTTATAGACTAACGGGATAAGAGAAAATGAAATATTCCTCCCTGGACCATCCCTTCTTAAAGTAAGAATTGTTAAATCAAAATCCGACAACAATTAAGACCCTTGAAAAATCCCTTGAATAAATGAGAACCCTCTTCATCCTTCAGTTTTTCATAATGGTGTCAAGAATTATCTGAACAGATAAAAAATTAATATGTCATTATCAACAGTATCAATATACTATAGATCATCTGAGGTTAGTGCAGTTTTTTCGCAAAATCAAAAACAGACACTGGTAAAGGAAGAGTCCCCTTCTCCACTTTAATAACATACCACTCAAACATGAATTGGAGTTTATTCAAGCCTATAAATACTTGTACCTACTTGTTTTCTGTTCCTTTTCAATAACTTTTAGCAAGGCAAGGCATACAAATGTTGCTTAAGTCAATATATTAAGCACCTCTGTTGAGGATGTTTCATAGCACTACATATAAGATTTGATATGTTGAAGTTGTAACCATTTCTAAATTTATTTAATTGGGATTTACAATGGAATTTTTCACTCTGGTTTTCTGAGGTCTTGTTTTCCAGCTAGAATGACTAAGGCAAAAGAAGGTCAAGTAAGTCACCCAAGAAAACACAGATCCTGACCCAATATCCTTCAAAGCTCACTCCTTTGCTCTCACCATTTTTTAAAATGCAGATCGGGATCCATTTTAAAAGGCACACAAGCAGTAACACATTGCATTTGCTGCTTTAAATACATAGTCTGCCCTATATACCAAGGACAAGAGGTCCCATATGATGTGTAAATTGCTCAAGAATCTTTAATATACTAAAGAAGCACCTAAAGTGTCCATGCACAAGTTTATCACGGACAGAGAAGCAATCATTTAGGCACTACTTGTATTCAAAATTCTCAGAGTTTCTCTCAATAGTTTAACTGAGCTTAAATATGAGATTAAAATATGGATATATATTTACCTATTACCATCTATTAATATTAAACTTGCCAGGAAAATAACTCAACATGGCCTGATTTGGGCTATGAAAGAGTTAGGACATATAAGAGGTAGCTAGCTGCTTTTTTCCCCACCATGCTTCCAATATTTTCCCATACTTTCAGATACAATGTCCTATTTCAAATATAATGTAATTATTCACAAAGATCTAAAACATCTAATTTCACCACCACAATTGAAAATACTTCAGAAAACACAGTAGTGAAAAGTAATCAATGTTGTTTCCCCATCTTAGGTATTTCTCTTCTTCCCACCCAACCCTCTGTTCTCTCCCATGCCCTCTGTTCAAGTTGTTGTGTTCACATCCTTTTGTGATGTGTAGTGGGATAGTAAAAGTTTACTATAATCCTGATCTTTCACATGTCAAGAGGCAGTACCTCAGAGATTAAGATTTTAGCCAGCTTTATTTTGCTGGCATAACTGAAGTGTAATAACAACAGGCCTGCTGAAGAATTCATCTCATCCAATCAATCTTAAGTAATGCTGCTTCCAGGAGATGGAAAGAACCACTGCAATGGAGAATATAGTGAGAACTATTTATAACGTCCAACAGTTTTTGAAAGACAAAAAAAATCTTATCTGAAGCAACAATGTTTAGACCTTTACTGCATATGGAAGTCAATATTGACACCTTTGATGCAGGAAACTCATTGGGCAAGAGATAAATCACACAGATAACTGGATTTGAGAGCCATTCTTTAACATAACAGAAAAGCGCTATTAGAAGAATTCTTTGTAATTTAGATTTTATTTTCTCTTACCTACAACATAAAGGATTAGTTTTTCTTCCTTTCAATCTTAACTCACAACTGGAGGTTAAAAGTGAGAATGGTTAGTCAGTAACAAGATCATATGTGGTAAATAAGGGATTGGGTAAAACTATGAGGAAAATTACGCATGTCTGATGTAAAAAATACTTGAATACTTCATAAGGACTCTATCCTGAGAAACAGTGACTCTGAAAAAGATGTGGGGGGTCATGGTGGATAATCAGCTAAACATGAGCTTACAGGGTAATGTTACGGCCAAGAGATATAATGCAATCCTTGGCTGCATAAACAGGGGAACTTCAAATAGAAGTAAAGAAATTATTTTACCTTTGTACTTCTGAACTTTTCTGGTGCAACCACTGCTAGAATACTGTGTACAATTCTAGTGTCCACAATTTGTAAACAATGTTGATAAGTTTGGAAGGGTTCAGAGAAGAGCCATTAGAACGATTAAAGGATTAAAAAACAGGCCTAACAGTGAAAGACTAAAGGGAGTTCTTTTTGTTAAGCTGAATGAATGAATGAAGGTTAAGAGATGATTTGATCATACAGTCTATAAATACCTACATGGGAAACAAATATTCGATAGTGGGGTTTTCAATCTAGCTGAGAAAAGTATAATACGATCCAATGGCTGGAAGTAGAATCTAGCCAAATTCAATCTGGAAATAAGGCATAGATTTTTAACAGTAAGAGTAATTAACCATTGGAACAAATTATCAAAAGTCCTGGTGGATTTGCCATCACTGGCAATTTTTAAAGTTATGGTCTAGGAATTATTTTTGGGAAATTCTACAGCCTGTGTTATACAGGAGCTCAAACTAGAAGATATCACAACAGTCCCTTCTGGCCTTAGAATTTATGGAAAACACTGTTTTCTGCACTGGGAATAATATGGAGTTTCCCTTGTTCAGCATGAGTCCCAAACTATAAAATGGATATGCTGGAAAACCTGATGCTCAGATCTGCCTCCCACTAACCAATCGTGTAGGTAAGGGAATATTTGACTCCCCTTCATCTTCAGGTAGGCCACCAGCATTTCTGCCATGCTCTTGGTGAACATTCATGGGGCTGACAACAGATCAAAGGAAGTACTGTGTATTGACAATGCTGGCTTGCCACTATGAATCTCAGAAATGTCCTGTAACTTGGCAATACTACCACATGGAAGTGGGTATTCTGGAGAGCAAGGACAGCACAACAGTTGTGATCTAGAGGGGGAAGGACGTATGGTACGGAAATCATATAAAATCTTATATATTTGATATACTTGTTCAGAATTTGAAGCTGGAGTATGGGTCTCAGACCCGCTTTGGACATCATGATTTACTGTGAGTAAAACTCCCTTCCCTGATGTTGAAGGAGGACTTCTTCTATGGTCCCTAGTGAGAACAGAGTCTGAACTTCTTGAAAAACTACTGCCTTGTGAGATGGGTCCCTGAAAAGGAATGGGGTAGGTGGCTGCAAGAAATGGATGGAGAGAAATTGGATAGAATATCCCACTCTCACAGAGCTCAGGACCCCCCTTGGCCATTGTTATGGCTTCCTAAGCTCTGAGAAAGTGGGACAATTTATCCCCAAATGGGGAGGAAATAGCAGGATGATCACTACTGACTGTATGACTGTCCCCAAAGGAGAAGCCAAATGTGCAGCTTCCCCATAGCTGAGTGAAAACAGGCTAGGTAATTTTAGTTGGAGTTCGAGAACCTCCTTCTCTGTGACTTCTGCTTCCTCCTCAAAAAGTCATGTTGCCTTTGTGGATATCCATGTTGTCTATAATATTGGGTGCACTGATGCTGTGGTGCCTTAAAGTGATACCTCTTGGGGGCTGGCCTATATACCCCCAACAAATGAAGCATAGCACGGGAACCTTTAAATGAATGCAAAGTCTCATCAGTTTTGTAGGAAAACAAAAATTGACCATCAAAAGGGAGATCATCTAAGATTTGCTGGATGTCAGAGGTTATAGCAGAGTTTTGTAACAAGGAAACTCTCCTCACTGTTATTGCAGAGGTTATCACATAAGAAGTATCTGTCGTATCAAGCGCAGACTAGAGTGGCCACCAAACAAACAGTCTTCTACCCAGAAAGTCCTAAATTCCTCCCATGTATCTTCCAGCAGCTTGTCAGTAAACTAAATATTGTTTTGTATATCTGAGTTAAGAACCAGCGCCTGTTGATAAGCTATGCACCAGGAGAGAGGAAGTGGAATGGATTTTTCTCCCTAACAAATTAAGTCTCTTGGACTCTTTTTCTGTGGGAGTTTATTTAATAATTTGTGGAGGGAAGATTCAAATTATCAGTTTGTAAGCGCCTGGAGGATAATAGGGTCATAAGGATTTGTCAAAAACAAATCACGCCAAACCAACCTAATTTCCTTTTTGACAGGATTATTAATGGATAGGAGCAGACATGATAGATCTTGACTTTTATTAAGGCTTTTGATACAGTCCCACATGATATTCTCATAAGGGAACTTGGGAAATATAGTCTAAATGAAATTACTATAAGGTGGATGCACAACTGGCTGAGAGACAATACTCAGAGTAGTTATCGATGGTTCACTGTCAAACTGGGAGTGTGCATTTAGTGGGGCTTCAAAGGGCTCAGTCCTAGGTCCAGTACTATTCGATATTTTCATTTATGACTTGGATAATGGAGCGGAGGGTATTTCTATAAAATTTGCAGATGACACCAAGTTGTAAGTTGGAGGCAGGACTGGAATTCAAAATGACCTTGACAAATTGGAGAATTGGTATGAACTCAACGAGATGAAATCAATAAAGATCAATGTAAAGTACTTAAGGAAAAATCAAATGCCCTATCTACAAAATGGGAAATAACTGGGAAGGTGGTAGTATAGCTGAAAAAGATCTGGGGGTTATAGAGAATCACAAATTGAATATGAGTCAACAATATGATGCAGCTGCAAAAAAGGCTAATATTCAGGTGTGCATTAACAGAAGTGTCATATGTAAGTCATAGGCAGTAATTGTCCCTTTGCACTGTGAGAACTCAGCTAGAGTATTGTGTCCAATTCTGGGCTCCAAACTTTAGGAAAGATGTGCACAAATTGCAGAGAATCCAGAGGAAAGCAACATAAATTATAAAACATTTTAAAAGCCTGACCTTTGAGTAAAGATTAAAAAACTGAGCATGTTTAGTCTTGAGGAAAGAAGACTAAGGGAGGACCTCATGACAATCTTCAAATATGATAAGAGCTGCTATAAAGAGGACAGGGATCAATTATTCTCCATGTCCAATGAAAAGCAGGACAATCTGCAGCAAGGGACATTTAGATTAGATATCAGAAAAGCTTTCTAACTTTAAAGGTAGTTAAGCTCAGGAACAGGCTTCCAAGGGAGGTTGTGGAATCCCCATCATTGGAGGTTTCTAAGAACAGGCTGAACCAACACCTGACAGGGTTGGGTGTACTTAGCCCTGCCTTAGCACAGGGGGCTGCACTTGATAACCTCTCGAAGTCCCTTCCAGCACTACATTTCTATGATTCTATCATACGACCTCTCATTGGCAACAGTGACCAGAAGGGAGTTTGGGGTAGGAGAGGAATAAAAGCGCTCAAAGCCTTCCTTTGGGACATGCTATCATTTGTCCATGCACTTAGCTGCAGGAGCAAAGGAGGCTGGTATGTGCCATAAGGTCTTTGCAGTTTCTGAAAGAGCCTCATTCATTCGGTGGGCTACTCTCCCTGGGGTCACCACATGGAGAATGTCCAAAAGCTTATGTGAGTTCTCTTGCGCAAGCTCGACTTGCATACCCAAAGCCTCAGCCATCCTCCTCAGCAGGTCCAATATGATTTCAAATCCTCCAGAACTGGAGAGGAGTCATATGGAGTCATTGAGGCATGAGGAGAGATGACAACAGATCAGCAGTGCCAATGGGTCCACTTGTGGTAGAACCAACTCTCTGATTCCCCCTGCAGTACTGGTTGCTCAGGGGTGTCAGTGTCTTTGCAGTTCTCCCCCAGAGATGCTGGAAGGTGCTTAGCCAAACAGTCTGGAAACTTTCCTTTTGAATGGGCCAGTGATCAAGACCTTGAGGACCAAGAAACACCCCAGGGTTCCAAAAAGGTCACTGAAGAAGCGCATAAGTGATTAAAAGGTAACAGGCATGGATGAGCTCTCAGCTATACGAATAGTCCTGCTCCCTGAACCAGTGCTGTCCTTCTGACACAGACACAGAATACTTGCTAGACCAACTGCACCTATGTGGGTATGTCCAAGTGGTGGAGACTCTGAACCTGACTACAAGGAGACATCTAAATAATAATGATGGGGCTCTAGGTGGCCTGATTTATCTGTATTCCCCATTATGAAGAGATCAATATTGGAACCTATGCTGGCATGGTAGTCTACCACAAATGTGCTCCAAGATATGGAGGATATTGCATTTAACTCGGTAGTGGGTGAGGATGTAACAGACTAAACGTTCAAACAGGGAGCAGTAGTCTCACCATTTAACAAATTAATTAAACGTTGCCCTCCAGGACAGCCATGCTGTGCAAATGAGAGCCACCCAGCTGCAGCTCAGCAAGCGTGTACCTAGAGGAAGCTGGGCTTGGCTCATCTCCGCAGAATAAGAGCCGCCCAGCTTGTTAACTCATTAACTCTCCCAGTCAATAACTCTCCCAGTCATTAATCCAAAAGATCCTGCTTAGCTTCTCTCCCCCACAGCTGAAAGTCACAGAGGAAGGAGCTCAGAGATTTAACCTTTTAAACATTCTATGTTTAGAAGTTTAAACAGATTGCTCATTAAGTGAATTTTTACATCCCTAGCACTGGGAAAGATTTTGTAGCCAGTGCCAAAGGGTAAGATGTGATCAATAACTATTCTGACGATCATCCCAGTATCATGGCACTGAGGTACCATAGATGCAGAGACTGGCACTGAGGTACCATAGATGCAGAGACTGAAGCTCATACCAATGCCAACTGGTGCGCATCATTGCCAAAGACTTTGCCACCATCACGTCTTTACTATATTTCTTAGCTGGTACTGACTCTGGTACCACTAACAGTCTCTGTACTAGATCCAAACATTGACAAAACAGGAAGAGTAGGAGGTGCCACTAATGTAATGAACTTCTGCACCACAGGAGAGCCTGTAATGGAGATCCAAAGCAAATCCTTTGCGGCCCCATAAGCTTGTGCAGTCATTGGTATTTATAATGTTGGTGCTGAAAAAGAGTCTGTTACCAGACTCAACAGCTGTCTGACAGATGGTACTGAAGTTAACAGAACAGTACCAATACCTTCCCTCTACAGTACTGGGAAGACACAGGTCAATGATCTATATCTATCATGAGTACTCAAGAAGTCCTGGTGTGGTTCCAAGTCCTCTGAATAAATAAGAATGCTTCTTTGGTCTGGAGTGACTCCAGTTTATTCGATGGGTCGTCCTTTGATTAAGTCCTGCAGAGGAAGCCTAACCCCCTTTTCTCTGAGAGGAATCTGAAACTCGGAGTCTGTCAAGAGACCACTGCAGTCTCTATGGAAGAGTGTATGTGAAGCAAGGCATTCTGTCAAATGTCCTGGGGCTGAGATGGGTCTCAGAGCCTGCTCCATGAGGTACTGCTTGAGGCACAGTTCCCTGGAAATCTGCATTCTTTTCTTGAAAGAATGACAGATACTGCACTTCTCTTTGATAGGCAGTACTTAAAACCTGATGAGCATTGCATGCCACCAGAGCATTGCACTGAAAACTAATTATTGACTAACTAAAAACAAATTAAAATAGTAAACGAAGTCTTACGATTGGATACTACCTGCTACTAGTTATTCACAGGAAAAGTAGAGAGCTGAACGTGCTGAGGTACACACACACAAAAAAACCTAAGGTAAACTGCAGGAGGAGCTCTGATTCAGACCATGAGTGGTAAGAGAAGGAATTGGAGGGGGGACAAAGTGGCACTGCTTTTATATAGCTTTTAGGAGGGGCCACAAGGAGGTGCAAGGTCTGTGTGCTGCCCCAAATATACAGATTCAGAAAACTCTCTGGCTCCAGCACATTAGGCATGGACACCACTGAATGGCATACATGTGTGCAGCCACTCAAAGATGAACAGGTGCTCGACCCTCTTCCTCGTCAAGTTTTCATCTGTCTTTGATACAGTTGACCAGACTTTTCATGACATTTTGTCTTCCATTGGCTTTCAGGATCCTCTCCTCTTCTGCTTGTCCTCCTACTCCCTTAATCTCTTCTTTTGTTAGGATGATCCTTTTCATCTGCCATCCAACTTTCTAGGAAGTACCACCATCTTCCATCCTTGCCACCCTCTTTTTGTCCATCTGCACTTCATTTCTGGGCAGTCTCATTTGCTAACACTTCAACTATTAACTCTGTGCTAATATAGCTCACATCTCTCTCTCAGTCTCTCTCTACTCTGGACCCATTCCTTTCTGCCCAGACTAAAATCTCTCTCTCTGATATTTCCTTGTGTACATCATTATGTTCAACATGGGCAGAATACAGCTCTTAATCTTCCTTCCCACTCCCAAATAATCACCACTCCCTCCATTCACAGACCCAGTGGACATCACCACAACCCTACCTATCATTCAAGCTTGTAACCTGGGCATTCTATTCAATTTGGCTTCTTCTAGAGCCTCAATCAGGTCAAATGTGAATTTTGTATTTCTTACCCGGTATCTCTAAGACCCAGCCTTTTATTTCTGTCCACACAGCTAGAACTCTAGTCCAAGCACTGATCTCAACTATTACATCCTGCTCTCTGGCTTTGACACATCCCATCCTGTCCCACATATATCCATTCAAAATGCTGCTGCAAATATTTTCCTGGCTTATTGTTTTGACCACATCACCCCTCTCTGTTTCTCCACCTTTTACCATATTATATACACTACTAATCTTTGCTTATAAGACTCTTCATGGCCTATCCCTACCCTATTCATATCTTATACACTACTGAGATGTTGCCTACTGCTTCTGTTCTTGACAGAGATGCCAGCCTTCACCCATTATTACGTTTTCAAAACAAGCACTTTCATGCTTTTTATGCATTTTCAAAAAAAGCACTTTCAAGCCCCTTCCCATTCTGCTAATACATGGGATGAGCTCTCTATAAACATTTGCAAAGCCAGCTCATTGTACTTCTTCAAATCCTTATTTAAACTCTCCTCTGCTATAAGATCAGTGCATCATTCAAAGAAGGAATCTTCCCTTCCTCTTTTAAACATGCACAAATCTGACCAACATAGGAGAAACCCACCATGGATACTTCAGTCCTAGCTAATTACCAATCAGTGTCAAACCTCTCAATCCTTAGCAAGATCATAGCTAGTAAGAGGCTAACTACAAGCTCATCTAATTGAGGCTAACATAGAAACAAAATTGCTCTAGTGACACTGATGGATGATGTCCTCCTGTCAACAGATAGATTTCTCTGAAGCATTTCACATTTTTGACCATGAGATATTGCTGTATCATCTGAGAGGTGGCAGAGGTCCAATGTGATGCGCTAAAATAGTCCGGGGTTCTCCCTGGAGGGACGCAGTCAACAAGTAGTGACAGAAAACTGCTGCTCCGTTACTAAACCCCTCAATTGTAGAGTTCCACAAGGATCAATTCTCTCTCTGGAACTTTCTGACATCTACATGCAACCATTAGGTGAATTCAGGTAAACCATTAGGTGAACTCAGAAAACATGGACTCAAGGGTCAGCAACATGCAGATGACACACAGCTCTACCTTCCCTTCACCACATACAATTGCACCACTACCAGCAAGATGGCTCAGTGCTTGGATGAGACCAGGTCATGAATGAAGAACAGCTGGCCGAATCAAAACAGAGGTGATGCAGGTGGGCAGAGAAGAAAATATTTTGAAGAGTTTGCAGCCATGGTGCAGTCTCCTTTGGTAGAATGTTCAAATCCACCGCTGGTCAATACAATTTGTAGTCTAAAAGTACTCTTGAATTCCTCATTGACCCTAAGCTCTGCTTGGCGAGGAGTCTCCTTCCCATCCTGGTAGACAAAAACTTAGCCTGTTATTCAAACCTTCGTCACCTTTTGGTTGGCTACCTTGTGCATGGCTACATACCTGGGCCTGAAACTGCCAGCACTTAGGAAACTCCAACAACTACAAAATACTGCAGTGAAAAACAGGCTACTTTGTGCAAATCATATCTGTCCTCTGCTCTCTACCCTAGCTTTCCACAGACTGTAGAATCAATTTCAAGGTCCCAGTTCTTATCTTCAAAATTCTCCATGGCTTGGGTCTAGGATACTAAGAGGACGCATTGGATGACAACTTCACCCCTCTAGAGCGATGGAACTCTCAACAATAAAAGTAAAGCTTGTCTACGTGGGAGACAAAGCCTTTCCCAGGACTGTCCAAGACTATGTAATGAATTCCCATAAGAACTAAGGACCATCACACACCTCACTTCTGGACCCAAAACAAGACACTCCACTAGACACACTCCTCTTCTGGGGAGAGGATGAAAGAACAAACAAGTGTTAGGTATTAGTCACACTGCTTAATGCACTACTGGAAGGCAAGCTCTGATATCATGGTAACAAACGTGATATAAAAACTATACAGGACAGACTAGAATGCCTACACAAAAGTCACTAATGATTAAGGTAGCTGGAAGGCTTATTAGGAGGACCAGTATTGTTAATTTTTTCCTTATCTTCCCATCATTTTGTTGCATCTACCTGTTGTGTCCCTTGCCTTAGATTTTAAGATCTTGGCAGCAGGGCCATCTTTTGTTGTGTGTTTATACAGCATCTACCTCAGTGAGGTCCTGATGCATCACTGGGGTCCTTACATGCTACCCTAATGAAAATAAGTAAGATTAATTAGTATTTCTCACAAAACTGCTACAGTAGCCTTTAAACAAGAAAGTACAGAGGTGGTAGAAATAGACATTTTGTAAAATGACAAGTCGAGGAACCTGAATGGTTTCTGGAGGCCAAGAGCACTGGTTAAACACTTCAAACTTTCAATATTTCAAATTTATAATCCTTAAAAATTTAAGTATCCAAACTTGCAAGACTGCCAAGTGACCCTTCTTCTCTAAGTGATTCTTAAATCCTTCATGTTGTCAAAGAAAGATTTAAGATTAGACCTGAAATATTGGCATATCTTCATAAGTCTTAATAGTGGTTCACATGAGCTTTTGCACTTTCAGGTGCTGATGGTAACATCTTGAGGGGGATGGTGAGTAGAGGGAGCATTAAGGGAGTGTGGTTAGTGATTTTACATATCACAGAACTTTCTGAGAGAATTGTCTCAAAAGAGGTTTTAGAGCAAGATAATGGAATGACTCAACAGAATGAAATAAACTGGTTGGATAATTCAGCAGAAAAGCAGTTGGAGTCAGCAAGATTTCTTCCTCAAGGGTTGGTGTTTATCAAGAGAGTAAAATAATTATCAGAAAGTAAGCAGGAAAAAAACCTTTTTAATGTTCAACTCCATCCTGAAACTTCTCGGTGAGGAGCCTTAATTTCCCAAAAGTATTCTTCCCTTTGTCTCCCATTCAGCCACTCTTCTAGTCCTTCCCCTGAGTTCCTGTTCAAGGGAAGGAAAAAGCTGAACCACATTAATCCCTTGTTCTCTGGGGATGTAAACAGGGCTGAATTTTCACAAGTTACTCACAATTATTCACACACGTTAGTACATCTGTAACTTACATACACAAACACCTAATTTGTACACACAAACCATTTATTTGCACGTGCACATGGTCAGTGCAAATATGTAAGTGTAAATATCCAAGGCATTTGTATTCACAAAAACATATGAACAGTCGTGACCACTTAACTTTGAAAATCTAATCCATAATTGAAAAACAGGCATTCACTCTTTACTGTAAGTGACAGTAGCTGTAATTTATGAATTGGTAACATGATTAATCCTTTACATTTGTTTATTGTTTTTCATTCAAGATTTCCAAGTGCTCTCACAACATTAAGTAAGCTTCAACATCCTTCTGAACTAAGTAACCTTACTTCTCAAATTGAATCCATATTTTTCTCTACAGTAGGCTAGACTCAGTTTTTCCTACTCTAAGCAATATTTGGTATCTCTATGGAGAGTTTTAACTTTTCTTTTCTGGATGAGTGGGGAGTCCTTGTCGTAAAACAAGTATAGTGAAAGCAAAAGCTCCTATTTCAAGAAGAGACCAATAGGTAGGTAGTGGATGCTGTTTAATGTCAAATGTAGATAATATCAGGAGTTTTGTCTGGAACTGAGTTTTACTTCTCAAAAACCAAACCATACAACTATGAAGCTGAAGTTTTGGTCTAAAACTGTGAGAAAACAATGTGTCTGAAAATTATTCTTTGTTTAACTATTTTATTATTATATTTTCACTGTGTATGTTTTAGGAAAAATGTCTATATAAGAAGATGACAATTAACTAGCCTGTTTCAGATTGTATTATGTTTTTGCTCATTATTTTGATTTTTATGTTCATAACACTGTTTCATTATTATTCTTATATATTATTTGTATGACAGTAAACCCCAGCGATCCTGAGTTAGGTTCTGTGACCCATTATTCTAGGCACTTTACAAACACAGGAGGAGAAAATCCGTGCCTCTAACAGAATCCAAGGTTAAATCACAGCATAATATAGGTTTTGAACTAGTTTGTGTGAGAAGAATATTGACCCTCACCCAATGTCATAAAAGCTGCAACTGAATTTCCTGCATAAGCATCCTTTTGAAAAATGTGAATTCACTTAAGAGTATCAGAATGACCAGTTCATATTTTCGAGGTACTCTGTCAAAGCATATAACACGTAAAATCCTTTCTAAAAGTTGTATTTCGGATGTAGAGACGGGGTGACGAGATGTTGCTATTAGCTTCTGCCGTTTACAGATGTTTAAGTCACATTCTCCACTTTAAAGCGTCTGAATACAACAGGTAACCTGCTTTTTTTGCAACATAAACCAGAAACATACTTCGCTAAAAACAATTCTCTGATCTATTCATTGCCTAAACAAAAAACAGTTTAAGAGACAATATTTCACAGGTCAGACACTGCCTTAGCTTCATAGTCACAAAACTATATGTAAGAGATCAAGATCATACTTGAAAGATGTTCAGGAAATTCAAGTCACTGAATACAATTTCATAGTCCTTGGCTCTGACCTCCGCAGAATTTCAGTGTGCTCCAGTAACTGACTGACAACTGCCTTATTAAAGTAATAGACCAATTGAGTGGGATCTCCCAATTCTATTTCATTATGAAGTTTGGAATAATGAGATCACTGGGCCTAACAAAAAATTCTGTTGGACAGATTTTGTTAGCCTTCATTCAACACCCAGAGCCTGATCCAAAGCCCACTGAAGTATATGGGAAGTCTCCTGCTGACTTCAATGAGTTTTGGATCAGGCCTTAAGCAATTAAAACTTCCTGGCAACTCTCGCACTTCTATTGGAATCAATTCATTTTAAAATCTGCTTGGCTGATATACAAACAAAAATTAGTTCAGTCAACTAGTGAACTATAACAAACCTTGCTACATTTGAGATTACTGAACAATCAGTTAGTTAAAATCTGCAGGCAATTAGAAAAAGCTTCAACATCTAAAAATAGTCTGTCTAAGAAGCCAAAAGCAGGGGGACTTGTTCCACAAGAATCTTGTATTTTAAGGATAGCTAATAGCTATAATAAAAATAAACTTACGAAGATAGATATTAATTTCTGACTGTTGACACCACTTTGAGCACCAACAAATGATAGCTTGTAAAAGGCATAATAGGAGGGAATATGAAATAAATCATTTTAAAATGTTGACTAGATTCAGTTAACATGCAATTAACGCAGTAAAATGCTAGACTAGAAGATTCATGTCATGCACTTAACACACAATATACAGGAGGAGGCTGGCATGAACATTTGATGTTATAGAAATAAAATTTGACAAGAAAGAAAGCTTATTGTAAATTTAGCTGAAAGATTATTTCATCTAAGACATTAACATTTGCTGATCCTCATTAAGTTTCTTATTTTGATGAGTTACCTAATGATTTCTTTTTCTTTAAAAAATAAAATTAATATGAGAATCTAGGAAAATAGCTTTAGATAAGCATTTATTACAGTAACAGGATTGGAACATATGTCATAACGAAACTATTAAGGTTGTAATTGATACAGCAAATGTAGTAAACAAATATACAATCCACATGTTTTTCAAAAGCACGCAATACTCACTGGTGTTATAAAATGCAGCCAGATTTGTCTAACACCAGTTGGGAAGTGAAGTATCAGGAGCATAGACAGCTTCTCTTAATCTTAACGTCAAAAAGCTAATGCAGCATAAATTACAAAAAAATAAAAAAAATAAAAAAAAATTCAAGCATTGTATGAGCAACACAATTTAAGGGAAATTGCTTACCTGCAGGGAGAGTATTTTGAAGGTAGAATCCTTTATAGATTCACACATATATTGGACTAGTGAATCTTCACATACTTGAGAACTTACTAGCAAGTTTATGTGGTAAAATTTAGAACCGCTCTGACGCATATGTGCAAGGATATTTGCTTCAGGAAAGCATATAGACCTCACCCTCACTTCCAAACTCCTGGCTCAGAAATAAGATTCAAAGTTAAGCAGGGGAAAGCTAAATTGGATGTGGATTGTGGAGGCTATATATTTGAAGAGCTCCAGTTCTTTCACAATAACTTAATTCTGTTCCCTGTCTGAGGTAATAACTGAATCTTTCACTAAAATTCAAATGCGTGCATATATATACAGTCAGATGACTAAAGTGTAGGGGGATGTAAAATGTGTTCAGCATCCTTAATGGGAAACTGATCAGTTTTTAAAAATGGTAATGTACAAAATGTCAGTAGTCTCTGGTCTTAATTCAAATCTTATGTGCATCTTTTGGAACAGATGATCTCAACAGGTTTCTCATCTGTACCTGCCTGGACCACTATTCTAATAAGACAGCAATTAAAATTAGCATACCCTAACATATGGATTCTGGGTGCAGTGTAGTATGATGAGATAAAAGTCTGTCACTGGTATTCTATCTGTACAACAAACCATCTGTTTACTTGTCCTTTACATGAATAAAGAAAGGAAAAAGACTGAAAAAGTTCCCATAAACATGTTAAAACACTCTTTCTCCTAAGAAAGACCTGATTAGAGAGGCTTGTTACATGTAAATGTGCAGTATTAGCCACTGATATACAGAAAGAAGCTAACAAAAAGATTTAAGAGACATTAAGAGAGCTTCTAAATCTCCCATTTATTTTCTATAGATAAAATGCATGAAGTTTTTCCCATTATTTCCAGCTTATGTTCAGAAGCAGTTCATGCACACTAATATGCTTGTAAGGAAATGCACATGAACTGCTTTATCTGAAGGTGGCATTTTACCATATAAACTTATTAGGCAGCTCCAAGCTTGTTTATGTTTGTCCACAAAACCCAGCAGTAGGAATCTATGGAGAATACCTACCTTTCAGGAAAAATACTTAAAAAAAAACAGAGAACTGTACCACTGATGAATGAACTCCAGATATAGCTGAGAAGTTACGCCTGTAAATGAATAATGCAAACCAAGCTTTTCATGCAATGACTATATAAACAGCAGCACTGCAAAAACCATAGATCTTACATTTGGAGAGGGATCTGTTTGTTCATATTTTATATCTTCTTTCCCATTTGCTTCAGACTGTGTCAGTTGGTATGATCTGCCTTCAATGAAAGTAATATAGTCTTTATAAGAGCATAATGGGCCTGCCAGGATACCCATGAAATTACAGTTGTAACTTAAATACTCCAGTAGACTTGGCATGCGTCTGTAATTCAAAGATAAGCAACTTGTGAGATGTACTGTCTTCATTTAAAAAAGTCCACTGTAGGAATAATAATTTATTTTATGACTTATTCTAATTCCAATTAAAACATGTACAGTGAATCAATCTAGTTACATTTTATAGCTGTAATTTAAAATATACATAGATATTTCTTCATCAGTGTGTACTGAATGTTTCTAGATTGATTTGGCCACCCACAGGGACTTTCTCCTTACTCAAAGCCACAAATCACACCATCAGTTTTTAAGTAGATCTCCCCACTACGATCAGTGGGAAACTGCTGAAAAATCAAAGATATAATATAACTGCAAAAGTAGATAAAGGGCTCTTGTCAATCTAAACTCAATTTGTCTCTAGGATACTATCAAATAAAGTTCACTGGAATGGATCCTTTAGGTAGAACTGGTTTTATATATATAGTATGTACACATACATGTACACATACACACTCCCTTCTGCACCACCTTAATCATAAGAATACAGGCCAAAAACAGCATATTTAAAAAAAAAGAACAGCTTTGATTGTCTGTCAAAATTGTGGTAAAAATCCTGAAATGGTTTATCATATAGAAGTGACATGAAGAATAGAAAAAAAAATTGAATAAAAGACATTTTCTAGCTGCATATCCTAACAGACGGCACAAAAAAGGTATTTAAATAAATTAGTACTGTCTGTAAAGACCACAAGGATTTCTTTTAGAAGGAACATAGTTACACGCATAAAGGTCAACACCTTACATAAATTAAATGTCCCTCCCATGCTGTAAAATGGTGTTTATTTCTCTCAGGTATTTTTTTTAAGAGGAGAGACACTCCGTTTTTCAGTAGCTGTCACTGAACCACTCTTTCAGTGATGATAAAGTAAGAGGGGAAAAAAATTGTGATGTTCCCTTATTTCGGCTTTTTTTAAAGTACATTAGATACCAACACTACTTTCCGTAAGAACTGCTAAAATAATCTTTCAGTAACTTAAAAAGTGCTGAGAATGATTTCAACTCCACACTCAAGTCATTTTGAACACTGCAGTTCAATAGGACTCAAATTCATGATAACAGGAAGCTTACAATCAATGCATCCAAACGAATTAATGTACTAGTTCACACTTTCCCTATATGCTTCATCAGTATGATATTTCTAGTGTATTAAACACTAGAGTATGTTGACTTCTTGGTCTACTAGAGTTTAGGCACAGAACATCTTGTAGTTAAACTTAAGTTCAATTCCCAACTCCGTTCACCTCACAAACACAAAATCTACATATTTCTAAATTCTTCTACAGCAGACATGGTGTGGCTATCACCAAAGATGGTAAGATATGAATTCTAAAACCTTATCTAAAACGAGACACCCTAATGTCACCTGCACTTCAACTCTCACTGAAATCAGTGACCAAATTTGCCAAAGAAAGTTTTACAGTTGCTATGATTTCATTTATGCCACAGAAAAGAAATCTCTATATTTTTAATCAGCCTCAAATTCCCTTAGTGTATAACTTGAGAGCTGGAGTGGCCAGCTGATCAAAACAGAGAATTCTGAAGAGTTTAAACATAATGCAGCACACACTTCTTTTACAGATGTTAGGCAACTGAGGCCAGATCCTCAACTGGCATAAATTGTGACAATGGAGCAATGACAATTGACAGCGGCTGAGGATCTGCCCCTGGTCTCAAGCTCAGGACAATAACCAGAAAAAGTAAAGCGTACCGTTCTGTAACTGTTGTTCTTCGAGATGTAGTATACATGTTTATTTTACTGTTGGCACGTGTGTGGCCCAAGCACAGTCGCTGGAAAATTTTCCCTCAGTAGTACCCATCAGGTGGCTCAGGCACCCTCTGGTGCCGTGTGGTCATAGCACTGGTAACAAGAGCCCAGCCTACCCCACACCTCCTCTGTTCCTTTTTTCTGGCCAGATCTGACATGGAAGGGTAGGGTGGCGGATCATGAAAAGGACATGTGCAACACATCAACCCAAAGAACAACAGTTGCCAAAATGGTAGCACCCTTTTTTTCTTCAAGCGCTTGCACATCTTCATTCCCAAAGCGGTGGGAGCGGAGGCTGTTGAAATGGGTAGTGGCAGGCCCTGAGAGTGGGTAAAAAGGTGCTAGGGCTGGGGAGAAGGCCAGGGTGACAGCAGGAGGAAGAGGAACTTGGAGCGCAGCAAAAGGCTGTGATCCACAGGGTCTCTGGGTCTGGGCCAGTGGGCGAGCTCAGGTCCCTCCCCTCTCCCTACTCACCACTGGGAAGTGGCAGCATAAGTGACTGCAGGTGCCACTGAGGAAGTGGAGGGATAAGATACTGTAGCTTCTGCTGGGAAAGTGGCTGGACTATCAAGGAGCCAAACCTCCCCCAGAAGGGGGAGAAACACAGATTGTGATGCAGCCAGAAAGCCGAGTCAGGAAGAAGATGCTACAGTTCCGGACACCTGTGGGAAGGGCTACAGGCCAACTGTGGCGAAAGAGTGACGGTGCACAGACCTCAGACATGGGTGTAGGCCAGCGCTAATCCCCAGACAACCAGGAGGTGCCAGTCTGTCAGAGAGTAGAGCGCCCCATTATGCTGCACCTTATCTTTAAAGAAGACTGTGTATGAAGGTTCCAATGTGAGGGTGAGAATCTCCGAGACCCTTTTAGCCGAAGTAATGGCCACTAAGAAAGCCACCTTCCATGAAAGATATAACAAGGGGCACATTGCCAATGGCTCAAACAGGGGATCCATACTTTTTCATAACAGCAGGTTTAGGTCCCATGGAGGGACATGTTCTCACACTTTGGGGGTATAGTCTTTCTAAGCCATTGAGAAAGCAGACAGACATTTCATGTGAAAAAGCAGACCCGTTATCCACAGAAAGATGGAAAGCTGATATTGCTGCAAGATGAACCTTGACTGAGGAGATTGTTAAATCTTGCTGTTTCAGGTGTAACGAGTACTCGAGAATGACCTGAAGTGACAACCACACAGGCAAGACTCCACATAGGGAAGCACAGATGGAAAACCACTTCCACTTTGAGAGGTAAGTAGCCATGGTGGAGCATTTCCTGCTACCTAATAGAACCTGACACACCTGCTCTGAGCAAGCCAGCAATCTGGGATTTAGCTATAGAGTTTTCAGGCTGCCACATAGAGGGAACTGAGATTTGGGTGGAGCAGCTGACTGTGGTCCTGAGAGATTAAGTCCGGATGTAGAAGGAGCAGGATCAGAGCTGCTTGACCTTGAGCAGAACTGTATGCATGAGCGGGATAGGAGGAAAAGCGTAGTACAGGTGACCTGTCCACAGGAGTAGGACGGCCTCACAGGCGCATAACTGGTGAAAATTCCTGTTGTGCCTGCTTGTGAACAGGTCTATCTGGGGAGTCTTCCACTGCTGGAAAATGTCCCTCGTGATGTCTGAGAAAAGGGACCACTTGTGGTGACTGGAGAAAGACCTGCTAAGGTGATCCACCGAGTCATTCTGTGCTCCCGGAAAGTGAGAATCCTCAGAATGGATTGAGTGAGCTATGTTGTAGGAAAGACACGAGTAGAAATTCTTCCACGCTGATTAGGCCTCAACTGGCATATTGTGTCCAGTTCTGGGTGCCACATTTCAGGAAAGATGTGGACAAATTGGAGAAAGTTCAGAGAAGAGAAACAAAAATGATTAAAAGTCTAGAAAACAAGACCTAAGAGGCAAGACTGAAAGAACTGGGTTTGTTTAGATTGCAGAAGAGAAAACTGAGCGGGGACATGAAAAAAGCTTTCAAGTACATAAAAGGTTGTTACAAGGAAGAGGGAGAAAAAATTTCTTCTTAACCGCTGAGGACAGAACAAGAAGCAATGGGCTTGAACTGCAGCAAGGGAGGTTTAGGTTGGACATTAGGAAAACTTCCCAACTGTCAGGGTGGTTAATCTCTGGAATAAATTGCCTGGAACATTATGGAATCTCCATCATTGGAGATTTTTAAGAGCAGGTTAGACAACCACCTGTCAAGGATGGTCTAGATATTACTGCCATGAATGCAGGGGACTGGACTAGATGACCTCTCAAGGTCCTTTCCAGCCCTTCCAGCTCTATGATTCTATGTAGAATTCCTGCCGTTGAATTGCTTCTCGACACAAGGGGGGGGAGGAAGGACGAGCCCCTCCCTGCCTGTTGTGATAGAACACGGCTGCAGTGTTGTCTGTAAGAACCAAAATGTTCCTGCCCATAATGCAAATTAGGAATGCTTGACAGGCCAGGTGAACTGCCCTCAGCTCTCTGACACTGATGTGTAGTGAGAGCTCTTCCAGAGATCAAAGGCCTTGAGTCTTCAGGGGTCCCAAGCCTAGTGCTGACGCTCCCCAGCCTAGTGCTCATGCATCCAAGACCGGGGATATCAAGAGTTGGGGCTTTGAAAAGGGAATGCCCATGCAAACTTCCAGTGGGTCCAGACACCAGTTAAGGGAGGCAAGGACCAGGGAAGATAATGTGAGAACAAAATGCAGATGGTGGCAGTTTGTTGAATACACCAAGGCCAGTCATGTCTGAAGGGGTCTGAGGTGTAGTCTTGCATGCAGCACTACATACAGACATAAGGCTATGTGGCCCAAAAGCCTCAGACTGTTTTAACTGGGTGGCCCTTGAGGTGTACTATCAGGGATGTGATAGTCTGAAACCAACCTTCTGGGACGAAGGCTCTGGCCTGAATAGAGTCGAACACTACTTCAAAAAACTCTATCCTCTGTACTGGACTGAGGGTAGATTTCTGTACATTTATTAGCAGGCCTGGAATGTTGACTGGATGAAGAGGATGCTGGACCCTACCTGAGCCCTGGACCGGCCAGTGACTAGCCAGTCATCCAGGTACAGCTAGAGTTGCACCCCCTGCCTCCTCAGGAATGCTGCCACTACTCCCATGCATTCTGTAAACATCCATGGAGCCAATGACAGGCTGAATGAGAATATCACCAAGTGGTAGTGTGTGTAGTTCACAATGAATCTGAGGAACCTTCCCATGGCATTGGAAGATCAATAGATGGAAGTAGGTGTCTCTTAAATTGAGGGCAGCATAAAGTCCCCGGGATTTATGATGGAATAATGGAAGCTAGGGAGACTATGCAGAACTTTAATTTCTTGAGATAGCTGTTAAACTAGTGCAGATCTAGAACAGGTCTGAGACCGCCCTGGACTTTCAGAATTGGGAAATAATTGGAGTCAAACGCCTTCCCCATTAGATTTTGTTCATCTATTTTGTAATATCATCATGTAACCCACCTGAAGATGACATTAAACCTTCTGGGCCAGAAGTTGCTCATTAGAGGGGTCCCTGAAGAGAGACCGGGAGGGAAGGTAGGAAGGAGGGGTAGAAACAAACTAGAAGGTACATCCCACTTCCACCATGTTCCCAAGGGTCCATAGTGATACAGGCTCATGTACAGATGAAGTGGGACAGGGGGTCCACAAATAAAGGGGAAACAGAATCCAGAAACATAGGAACTGGTACAATATCCTTGAGCATTCCATCAAAAGGCCTGCTTGAAGCCTCTTGGGTGTCCTACGCCTAAAGCTCCTGCTCCTTTTCCTCTAAGGTCTTGAGAGGCTGGTGGGATGGAATACCAGGAGGACTGCTGAGGACTGTAGTGCTTCCTTGAAGCCACTGGGGTATGGAATCCCAGGGATTTAAGGATCACCCTGGGAGTCCTTCAGTCCATGAAGATTCACATTGGTCTGCTCTGAAAAGAGCGAAGCTCCTTCAAAGGGAAGGCCTTGGAGAGTTTTCTAGACCCTGCAAGAGGCCGAAGGACTGTAGCCATGAACTCCCACATATCACTACTGTGGAAGCCATGGATCTGGTTGCTGAATCTGCTGCATTCAGGGCAGCCTGCACGGAAGCCCTTGCTATGGATTTTCCCTCATCTGACAGCGAGAAAATGCCAGCCTGGCTTCTTGCAGCAGTAAGTCTCTGAACTT